>OVAX01003165.1:0-22068 GCA_900406405.1 Lepidium africanum
CACACACTTTCGTCAATGGTTATGTCTTCTAAACCTAAAGACACAACCTTATAAACTTACACAAACATTCTATGGAACCTATACAAACACACCTATTTGTTTATAACATAGAAACTATAGTTTATACGAAACTCTAAAGTACGAAAGATATTATACGAAAGATATTATACGAAAGGCTTCGTATAACATGTGAAGAAGACTTGATCAAATTCAACACCATCAACGAATCCAAGCTTGGATTTGGCAAAGAGATTATTCTTTGCAATCTTTGCCCACTTTTCATAATTATCTCCATCAAGTGGGAAAGGAGTAATCACATGATGAGGTTGATCATTAGAAGAAAGTTAGTAAGGAGAAGAGGATATTGAATCCCTAGTAGCTTCAGTTTCAACCATCGTTGATTGTAGAAATTAGAAGAGAGAAAATATGAGGGAGGCGAGAGGTTAGAAAAATTAGGGATTTTGGTCGGGATCTGATACCATGCCAAATAGTTTAGAATACCTTGGTTTTTTTTTTTTCTTTTTTTCCCTTTTTACGGTGGCAAAAACGTAGAAAAGAGGGAAGAACACATTGCTCAATCAGTTCCTTGCCACTTAGGCAACTCCTTTTTTTCGTACTGTCGTAACACGACAATAAACGTCCTTTTTAATTAGTAAGCCCTTAAATAATTGTACTCTCCCCTATCTTTGTTCTCGATTAGATTAGTAACACAAAATTTCTGTAGATTATTATTTTGGTATCCTTTTTTGGAGTAGATCTTGTTAAATCAAGACAACAGATTAATTAAATACAACGAGTTATCTATATACTTATGTATCAATTCTCCATAAATTTCTCATCGTGGGTCAATATAAAATTGGGACTTTAGTCATGGAGTGGAGACACTGATAGTGAGTAAATGCAAACAGTTGGCAAAAGGTAAATAAATTTTCCATTCATAGACAACGATATATGATATAATATATATTTAACAAATAAAATAATCAGTTGATTGATGAAAATGACTTTTACATTACACAAAACGACAAGAAACAGAAACAGCAAATTTTTAAGAAAATCTTATTTTTGTTAAAAGGATTTATCTAAAAACAAATATCAAGGAAGCTTCAAAGCATCGAGAACAACAAGGATCATAAACACAATGGAAGCAAGAAGAGTAATAGCAACTGAAGCAGCAGCTTGATGACAGAATTTACCAAAAACGCTACAAACTTCTTTCCACATCACATGTTTATTCCCTTGTTTACCCATTAGCCCGATTGATCCGGCGGCTCCGGTGCCGGAAAACAACAAAGCCATCATTATCAGATCTCCTACCAAAACCGCCATTACCAAGCCTTTGCTTCTTCTGCTTTTGCTAAACATCACAATCACTATCGAGATCGCTGTGTAACCGCAAGCTATCGCATTTACATAAATGTTGTACCTATAAATTTTTATCCGGTGTGCTTTTTTGCCATCAAAGATTTCAATATAAGATAAAAAAATATTTGGAAAAATATTTCAATGCATAGCAATTATTTTATGATTTTTTTCTAATGACAAACACTATTACATGGAATTAAACTCTATTTGGAAAAAATAGATGTTTATATTTAATGATTTGACCACTGAATTAGTATTCTAGATCTTTCTTATAAAATATTGTTTGATTATAATATATTAGACGAAAATTTTCTGATGCCAACTAGAACTAATGTAAATTAAATATTCAGCAAAAGGTCGCAGTTTGGTAGTTGGACAGTTATGAAGATAGGATATTAAGTACGAATTTATTGAATCTTAGTCAATCTGTCAAAGATATTGGAGTATATTTTACGATGTAAAAACACAATAATTTAGCAATTTAGATATGCGAAATATATGTCCCTTCACGGGAAATCAGATAAAATTGGAAGATATATTTTAAAGAAAAATTTTAATGATTATCAATAATTTTAATATTAAATATATAACAAGCGGAGAATTTTATGCAATATTATAGAAAATTACGGACTATTTATCCTTACATGAGGCACGTGTTTATGTCAGAGTGCTCATTTTTTATTTAGAATGATGGCTAACAATATTATTATCACGTTTTATTTTGTGTTGCACGTATACATTTATAGTTATTAGTATAAATATATATATATGAACCCTCTGTTTTTCATCCGAATTCTCTCTGTTACTTTTATATATCCAATTTGTTATGTGTTTAAACAAAATTATCAATTTATACAACTTGTTATCGTATATGATTAACATTATTTTGTTAACAACATCATTATCGTGTTAACTACAGCAGTATTTTCGTGTTAAAATGGTCAAGGGGCATTTGGTAATATGTGAGATTAGTTTGCTAATTAAAATTATTATTGTCATTTTCTTAATTTCATAGTTATTAAATCGAGTTACCCTATTTTAAATATATACATGCCAAAAAACAGCCGAAAAAAAGAAAGAAAAAAGAAAAGGAAGAAACCCTCTAGCCCTGGATCTAACATCCACAAACGTATATACATATTACTATGGTTTGTTCGATATGTGTTTGTGTTTACGTTTATGTATAAACAGTATAAGTATATATTTTCTGCATAAATTTCAATCATAAACTTTATAAATAAAATTTATTTGGTAACTAAAAGTAATACACTATAACACCAAATTTGATGTAATTCCAACACGAAAAATAATGTTACCATGCTCTCGTAAACGTAAACAGAAAAATAAAATAAGAACCTTCCTTTTGATGTTTATGTTGAAAATTTGCATATATTAGATATAAAAAATCTATCTTATAAAAAAACTAATAAAATTCTTCAATTTACGTCAAAACCACAACCACAAAAATGGTGTTGGAAACAATTAAAATCCGGAAAAGACGTGTGTGAAAGAGAGAAAAAAGGAGAGAAGTCTTACACAAAAGCAGACAAGTAAGAGGCTTTGGCGGTTGTAGAGACATTAAGAGGAGGCAAAGTGGGAATAAGCTTAATAGGCACAATCTTTGTCTGCTTTGCTACACCAAGTACTGTTGCAGCCACCAATGTTAAGACCAAAGCCAACACTCTCATCGTTAACTCAATTCCTTTTCTCGATCCACTCTCCATCTTTCCTTTCTCCATCTCCATCCCATTCATATTGTTCTTGTTCTCGTGTTCCATTTAGAGATTTATCGAAGAAATGAAGAGGGCCAAAATGAGAGATTTCAGAAAGAGAGATAGAGAACAATAATTGGTCTTGTTTTCTGAGCATCTCATATATTTATATAGAATAAAACTTACGTAACATTATGTAAGTGTGGATAGTAATAATGATATCTACCTAAGTGTGGATAGTAATAATGATGTCTACGTGGCTTGACACTTATGTGGCGCGAGGGGGTTCTCAGCTTACGAAAGACAACGTATGCGTAATGGGAAAACGAAATGTGAATACATCTTGTTGGGAAAAAAGAGTGTGTATACATTGTCTTCAAAATATGTGAAAAGGAAATTTTGTGAAGTTTTTGACTTCGTGCATTCATTATTTGTAAGTGTCCTATCAAGATAAGATTGGTACTGAATTTGAAGCATTCAAGTATGTAAGGACTTTAAACTTATAACTAAATGATTATCTGTAAAGTGCATGAAATATTTTTTGTCAAAATTACACAATTGTATATATTTGGATTTGTTCCTAAAATATATATGTATATGTGATATTTATTTGTCTTTTATTTATCTTATGATTTGATTCGCATATAAAGATTATTTTATATTTTGTGTATAACTAATATACAAAAAAATAATTTATAGTCTGTGTTGTGTATAAAACTAATTTGTTTGATTTATGCTATGTATAAAATATAATTTTTGATCTATGTTTATTTATATTTTGATGTATTCTAATTTTTGTATCTATTTTTTTAAATTTTTTTCATTTAAGTTTTAGACTCGTGTTCATATCACCCTTTATCAAAAAATTTTGACCCGTGGTATGTATAAAATATATATATATATATATATTTTTTTTTTGACCCGTGTTCATTTACATTTTGATGCATTGCGATTTTTGTATTTGATTTATTTCTTATGTAAAAGTAATTATCATTTTTTAGTATAGATATATTACTTGTTCTTTCTTTTTCTTCTTTTTTCTTGTTCGTGTATGCTTTTATTGGAAAAAACCAAACCTAAGTATCAAATATTTTAAAATTAAGAAACAAATATAAAATATGATAAGGCACAATTAATAAAAAATCTTATTTTTATTGCATTATCCTTTATAAAAATATACATAATTAGAAAATTAAGATATGTCTAACAAAAAAAACACACACACATTATTTAATAATAAAAAAAAAATTCACACAGTTCAAAAAACTGATTTGTCTTCTACTTAGTCTACACCAGTAAGTTTTAAGAATTAATATAGAAACCAAAATAATTAAAACAAAAACATTAATATAATGTGTAATTTGTATTGTACAAAAGAACTAAATACATTAAAATTTATTGTATTTTTTTCTGTATTTATCATTCAAAAGAATAACCAAACAAATAATCTATATCTTTTTAGTTATAATTATCCATAACAAGAACTAATAACATTTTATAAACGTTAAACGAAATCTCTAATTTGTGTTTATAATAGATATATACTGAAACTTTTGTATATTAATCAATCTTATATCATAATAAATTTTTAAAAACACATGATTATTGAATTCTGATTTTATTAAAATATAAAAATGTTATAAAAGGTAAAAAGTATTAAATACCCAAATATAAGTATATACGTGTAATGAATTACAAATAATGATATCATGAATATTAAAAACAAGGTAAGTGTATTAATTAATAATTGTTTTTAAATTAAAAAAAATATTTTTGTTATGCTAATATGCTAATATGTATGTTTATTATATTTTATTTTTTCTTATGTATTATGCTCAAATGATCTATATCTTTTTATTCACTATAATTATTCATAGTAATTACTAATAATTGTTTATAAATGGTAAACAAAATTTTTACTTTGTGTATATATACTGATATTTTCCTCTACGAATCTATATTATCAAATACTATTTAAGTAAATATGGTTGTATTTTATTACATTTCATTTTCAATATTAAAATATATGGTTATTGAATTCCGATTATATTGAAATGTAAGTATATAAAAGATAAAAAGTATTTAATATACAACTAATAGAATATGTTACTAAAGATCGACAATTAATAATTTTATGCGAATATGTGTGTTTATTACATTTTCATTTCTCTATTATATTACATATTTATCTTTGAAAAACAAAATCGCTCAAATGATCTATATATTTCTAGTAATAATCATTGTTTACAAATAGTAAAAAATATTTAATTTTTGTTTACAATAAATAATTCTAAATATTTCCAATCAAAATTATGAGACTCTAAAATTATTCTCATTGATTAGATCATCTTTGTTAGTAATAATTTGCAACTACTAATACCCAAATTAAAGATAGTTTATTTATATTTATAATAAATAAATCATGAAATTTATATCTATAATTTTATATTTTAAATACTATTTAAGTAAATATCTTATGTGTTTTTATTACATTTCATTATTAATTATAAAAAATATAAGCTTATAAAATTTTTGTTACATTATTATTTAAGAATGTTATAAAAGGTAAAATGTATGTGATACAAAAATAAAATTAATATATTCGTAATTCAGTATTTAATACTGATTATGAAATCTCGATTGTCATTGAAATAAATGAAATTGAAAATATAATATTTCATTAATTACATTCGATTTATTATTTAAAATGTAACATTAAAAATATAAAATATTACATTATAAATTCAAATTTGAAGAAAAGAAAAGAATATAAATGATACATAATATGACATAAATGAAGTAAATAAAGATTCAAAACAAATAAATTATTAGAGGTTTTTTATTCATACCATAAACATACAATCGATTTGAATAGTTCAGTTGACTTTTGGAATAACACAATATGACAAATTCTTTTCCCAGAAAGAATTATAGCTTCAATAAATCTTCTTGAGATTTTTATTATGTGAAGTTTTAAAACTAAAACAAATTTGTTTCATTCAAAAGGCTGAATCTTGCATAAATGTATGTCATTAACATAATTTTAAACATAAAGGATTTTGGTCTGATTCTTCTAATCGTTGGAGAAATGGATAGGGGATAAAGATAATTAGCTAATCTGAAATTTTGCAAAAATAATATTAGTTGTATGATTAAAAAGAAATAGGATAAATAATAATATTTATACTCAAAAAAAATTATGAACAAAAAATACAAAACTATTAGATCATCAGAATTAAAAAAACTATACTAAAAAACAAATAAAATGAAACAAATAAAATAAGACAACGTGTTGATATAGTAGTGTACAATTATTATGTATTCAAATTACAATTTATATTTAAAAAACAAATAAAAATGAACCAAATATGATAATATAACATGTTAATATAATAGTATGTATATTTAGTATTTATCCAAATTATAAATTGTATTTACAAACAAATTATTTTATATTATTATTATTATTATATGTGTATATATATATACAATGTAAATTTTTATGCAAAAACATATAAATCATAGTGATTGATTGTAAGAGGTGAATGATAGCATAGCTAATCTAAAACATTCATAAAATTGAGTTAGTTTCAATTAAAAAATATGAAGTTGAATAATATTTAAAACATCATTATAGAACTTCAAAATTGTAAAAATAATTTTATTTGGATTTAAGATAATGCCGAAAATAAAAATTTAATTCAACAAAATATAAAAAATAAAAATATTATTGCTTTTAGTAGAATATGACATTACCTAGATACAATTGTGAAGATAAACTATGAATAATGAATGATAGATAATTGTGAAGAGAAAATGTTATACTTAAAGGAAAAATGTATGGTTTTTTCTTTAGAAAAAGCATTTGAATGAGAAACCTCGTGAAATATACTATTTATTAACATTAAGAATAATCATTTAGTTTTATAGATTCTTTAATTAGAATCAAACGAAAATTAGATCATTAAAATTGAATACTGAAATCGAATACATAATTGAAAAGCAACAAAATTACATAAAAAATTTCAATTATATTAACTAAATATCATAAATAATTTTCTCAATTAAATTCGTCTCTTAAATACATAATCAATTATGATCTAATCAATACATATATTTTTACCATAAATACCATATAGATTGATAACCAAATTAATAAGATAATTATTTGATTGATCGATTTATAATTACTTTCCTTTTGTAAATTACATATACAATCGATTATAATCTTTCATATAATAACACATAATTTTGTTAGATTTTTACTTATTTTGAAAGCATATATTTACAATAAATTTTTACCATAAATACCATATAGATTGATTACCAAATTAATATGGTAATTATTTGATTTGATTGATAAATTGAAATCTAATCCTAACTAATAAAACACAATTATAATACTATATTAGACGTATATATCATAAAAATCGTATACATTTATTACCATATCATAAAAATTGTATTGATTGAATATCTCATCAAAATCATACTGATTTATTACCATATCATAATAATCGTATAGATTTGATATCGCATAAAATTATATAAATCTAATCTCTCTTATTCAATTTATGATTACCATGTCATAAAAATCGTATAGATTTAATATCGCATTAATTTTTCGTAATAAGCTTTACGTAATCAAATATGATTATTATAGTATAATTTTCACAAATTTTTCACTAATTACCATATATGTATCTTTTAATTTAATTTGGCAATTAATCGATAATTAAATAAAGATATTTATGTTGTTTACGAAATTATTATGATAATATTCCTAAAATACCCTCACTAATATAATAAATATAATGCTACTCAATATAATATATTCAATGTTTTAAGGAAAATTATAAAAAATGATATCATTTTATTGTATAGAAGATATATTTCATCCCTTCCTAATTGTTACTCTTATACATATTAAAATTTCCACTTTGTAAGATGATATTTTAAGTTTTTTATTACTTAAGTTTAATGACTCTTATCTCTTTTCATTTTGGAAAGACAATTTTAAGTTTTAAATTTTTAGATTTTGATATTAACTCCTTTCATGAAAGAAACCTAGTATCATTTTCCGTATATCTAAAGACCGGTTTAGCTAAGTTTAACTTTTGTGACTCCGCAAGCTTTTAAATTTTTTATTCGCTTTTATCAACATTTGAACACCTATCCCTTTAGGATTACGTGAAGATTTAGAAAAATAATGTCAAAGCTGGTTTGAGTACATCCACTCTTTTGAGAAAATTTCTATGTTTATCTGATTAAAATTATGTATCTTATTATGTATGTTGTTTCCTTCAAATTCGTGCAAGCATGTATGGCTTATGCTTAATACCCTTATAATAATTTATCTAATGAAGAAAACTGTTTGACAAAAAAAAGTATGTAAGGACTTTTAACTTATAATTCCATCTCTTCCTAATTGTTACTCTTTACATTTTGAAACTTTCACTTTGTTAAATGATATTTCAATTGTATTTATTACTTAGAAGTTTTAAAAATATATATTTAAACAGTGAAAAAACAAATAAAATAAGAATAAAATATGATATTTAACTAATTATATACTGTAAATAATTAATATTCATTAAAATAAATTCTGAAAGGATTTAAAAGAAGCGTGAATTGATTCAATAACCATTAATAATTCAAAAATTAAGAAAATGGCAATGATAAATTTTAATTAGAAAACTAACCCCATATATTACCAAAAAGCTCATTGGCCACTTTAACACGAAAATGATATATTTAATATGATATTGTTGTAGTTAACACGATAATAATGTTGTTAACAGTATAATGTTAATCATACACGATAACAAATTGTATAAATTGATAATATTTTGTTTAAACAAATAACAAATTGGATATATAAAAATAACGGGGAGAATTCAGATAATCAGATATATTTATACTTATAACTATAAAGATATACGTACAACCCAAAATAAAACGTGATAATAATATTGTTAACAATTATTCTAAATAAAAAAATGAACATTCTGACACAAACACGTATTTTTATCTGGACAAAATAATCTGAAATTTGCTACAATGTTGGCTGAAATTTCCCGCTTGTAGTACACTTGATGGTCATGGAATAAAAATTCCCTTCAAAAAGTCTAGAGAAAGGATGGAGCTTATGGTTTCGATCATGTATATATATTGAATTTCAAAAACTGTGGGCAATATTAAGCTATGATCGATTCGAGTAAGTCTTGTACTTTCTACTTTTTGAGCAGTGTACATATGTATAAACAATACTATTTCTCTCCTTATTTGACCCGATAAATATGATCAGATTTTTTTGTACTTAAATTAATTTTTTGGGAATGTTACATTACCTTATTAACTATTTTCTCTCAAAATATATGGGTAGTAACTAAAAATATATATTGTCATAAATACAATTTTGTAATCTATATAATTTGGACTATCAATTTTTGTATTTTCTAAATCAATTAATATAGTAAAAAATATAAATTAAAAATATATCTTCAAAACTTTTAGAGGGTAAAGGCTTATAGATAAACTGAAAAAATGATAAGTATGTTAGTTTTAGGTAATAAAATAACAAAAATATAAATTTAATAAATACAAATTAAGAAATATTTATTTTTCATAAATACAATTTCGTAATCTATAAAATTTGAACTATCAATTTTAGTATTTTCTAAATCAACTAATATAGTAAAAAATAGCTTAGAAATCTTTAGAGGGTAAAGCTTTTTTTTAAACTACAAAAATGAAAAGTGTGTTAGTTTTAGGTTATAAAATAAGAACATAAATTTAATAAATACAATTTAAGAAATATATATTGTCATAAATACAATTTCGTTATCTATAAAATTTGGACTATCAATTTTAGTATTTTCTAAATCAACTAATATAGTAAAAAAATATAGCTTAGAAATATACCTTAGAAACCTTTAGAGGGTAAAGGTTTTTAATAAAATGCAAAAATGAAAAGTGTGTTAGTTTTAACTTATAAAATAACAACATAAATTTAATAAATACAATTTAAGAAATAAATACAATTTTGTGATTTAAGATATTATGTGCCAAACTGAAAATAAAATTTTGGTATTCTAGTTATACAAATAAAAAACATGAATTATATTTTTCGAAAAAATTAATACAATACGGAAAATGAAATATTTACTTAGAAACCATAGTGAAGATTGTGAGAGGTCAATGACAATTATGAAGAGATTTGTACCAATTATGACCAATAGGCAATATATATATATATATTGTAGTGATAGGTTTTTCGTGAAAATTATAGTAGGTAAGAATGCATTAACTAAAATTAATTCAGAAATTAATTTTTTATGATACACTTGACCGAAAAAAAATTTTAAAGATATCTTCTCATTAAATTAAAATATTCGGATATAAATTTACTTGATACACTTTACATATTAGGTTAATACGGAAATTAAATGTAATTTGTAGATATTCTTTGCTGGCAAGTGGCCTTTAGCCTAGTGGCAGGCGGTAAGTCCACTAAAGGCAGGCGCACTTGCACATCCAGGGATCGAGTCCTGCTGCCTGCATTATGCAGGAATTTGGCTAATGGGTCGGCCAGTTGTGGCCCAATGTTGACAAAAAAAAAACATATTCTTTGCCGAAAATGTCCTTACGATTACTCTAGGCAAAAGACCATTTTCCAATGGCAAATTCTGTAATGCATCAATGTAAGGTTATTTTCTAACTAAGGTTATATTTTTATTATATAGAAGATTATTAGGATAACCTATTTTTATTTTAATTACTTAGATAACCAACTTTTTTTATAAAAATTCCTAATTTGCCCTACACACTTTAATTGTCTTGTTCATATCCACTAAGAAGAATAATTTCCTGCATTTTCTTCATATAATTTCTCTAGATTCAAATACTTTTTTCTGTTTAAGATTCAATTATAGGTTGTGTGAAAATTGAAGGTGATTGATTAATCTGCTAGAGAATCAGATTATATTTCATTTGATTTAAGTTATTCTTTTTGATTCTACAATACCCATAGAGTTTTTCATTAAGTACTCAGTCAACAATTCCTATTATACTGAACGATCAATCCTAATTGAAATTACATCAAAATATTTCATGAATCGTATAGACGATCGGTCCATACACGGATCGATCAATCCCAACGTTTCTGAAAAAAAGTAACAATTCCATAGAGGTACAGACCGATCGATCTCCACATGAACTGATCAGTCTGCGTACAGATCAATCGGTCTGTACCACTCTAAAAGTATTACATTTTTCTTCAAGTCTCACTCAACACAAACCGATCGATCTGTATTTGATGCATAATTGGTCCACCAAATTTGTTTTTCGAAATTGCAGGAAGTCTGCTGAATTTCTGGTAGACTTGCAAAAAAAGTGCCAAAATTTGGCAGCATTGTAGGAAGTGTACAAAAATCTGGCAAACTTGCAGGAAATGTACCAAAATTTAGCAGGTCAACGACCCAGATCCCCCTCGAAACTATTAAAAAGAGCTAGATGTACCCAGTTCTTTGCCTCGAAAAATTTGACCCTATGAGAAGTTTAACAATCTAATTCCCCCTCCAAAGTAACAAGAATATTGATTTCCCCCTCCAGTTGATTTGAGTTGGTTAAATCGATTTAACCGATATTCGATCGGTGTCTCATGAGCGTATATTCGATCGGTGTCTCGTTTACTCTTTAATGTTCACTTAAAGAGTAAACGAACTTAGTTTTGGTATGGTATACGCTTACGAGACACCGATCCAATATTGGTTAAATTGATTTAACCAACTCAAATCAACCGGAGGGGAAAATCAATATTCGAGTTATTTTGGAGGGGGAATTAGATTGTTAAACTTCTCACATGGTCGAATTTGTCGAGGCAAAGAACTGGGTACATCTAGCTCTTTTTGATAGTTTCGAGGGGGATCTGGATCGTTGACCCAAATCTGGCATACTTGCAGGAAATTTGCCAAAATCTGATAGATTTAAAGGAAGTGTGCCAAAAAAACTGGCAGACTTGCAGGAATTCAGCCAAAAATCTGGCAGACTTCCTGCAAGTCTGGCAAAACTCCAGCAGACTTCTTGCAAGTGTACCAAACAAATAGTTTGGTTATGTTGTTACCTCATAATCCATAGGCAATGAATCTTGATTGATAGAACTAAGATTTTCTGTTTCTTTTACCATGATTTTGAAATTGTTAACAAGTAAGACAATTTTTTTTATCAATATTTAAATCTTTATAAGGTAAAAATATTTCTTTTGGATACTTACAATATTATGTATAGTTGGTTAAGATTATTCAGTGTTTCCAAAAGTTTATATATCATTTATTGTTCCATGTTCCATTGTCGACGCTCTAGTACCTCAATTGAAGTTTAAGTAGACATGATTACCTTAATAGAATACATATACAAATTCTGCTATAATAGATCTTAGATCGAAATCAAAATTACAATCTAAAAACTTAAATCGAAAGCTCTAGCAAGAAGTATAATCTAAAAACCCTAAATGAAAATTGCAGTCTAAGAACCTAAATCGAAAGCTCTATCGAAAGTATAATCTAAAAGAAATTACCATTTAATGTGTGAGAAGAACGGAATAGAAAAGGAGAATAGAGTGAAATGGAGAAGAGATAGAAAATGAGAATCCAAACGGAACAATGGCTCATATACTCTATTTACTCACTTCAAATCCTCATATACTCTGGTTATGTTTTGATTTCTTTAATATTTATTTTAAAGATAAGTAATAAGTGAAAGACAATTTACCCAGACAGAAATGTAAGTATTTACAGACTCAGCCAGTCAAACACTTATTTCATGACCTAGTTAGATATATTGCTGGTCAAAAGCAATTAGACAAAACCATTGATGATAACCATTAAAAAAATATCAAACCAATGGTTCATAAAAACTAGAAATATTAAAAATTCTTAAATCCCAAAAATAAGTAATCTTAGTTCTATTTTTTTCATCACTTAAGTTTATTCCTCAATTTTCGATTCTTATATTCAAATTAGTTTGAAAAAACTTAAACTTTGCTAATAAAAGACACTACAACCACTACACTAGCTAATAATTCTATTAATCATATACAATATTTTATATATAAACATTTGGAGGAGAAATTTGGAGAGAACCCAAAAACATGAGTGGGAAAATAAATATCTGGGTGGGCGCCTTTTAACATCAAAACAAAAATTCAAAAATTTTGGTGGTAGAAAAAAAATTGAATGTTTAGGGTATATGGTTTAGGGTTTAGGGTATAGAATTTTCGAAATTTTCCAAACTTCTTAGTTTACGAAGGTGAAAATTATATTGGTTTATTTGTACAAATGAATTAATGTAGTTGTAGTGTATTTCGAAACAATACACGTATTCATTCTTTACTATTTAACTTAGATACATACTAGGAGTTATACTGGGCTACACCTTGGGCTACACCTGGTCTTTTTATTCAATAGATACATTTATACTTGTTATACTTTTCTATTATTATGATTCTCACTAAACAAATTGGTTTTTTATACATGTGTAAGAGCTCTTTATCCTTTCCTCAAGTGATGTCTCACCAGTATGTATTCCTTAATTTCCCATAACCGAATCATCAGTTTATATCTGAAAAGATGAGAAAGATCAAATAAAATTTGTGATGTATCAATAAAAATTATATTGACACATAGATAATACGAAAAGAAAACCCAAGAAAATATATGAGTTGAATTTGCAACCAAATAGTCCACCAATTATCATAAATGTCTTAAAGAGTTGGACGAAGACACGAGAGAAATATCAGAGTACAGAAACATGCAAGCGTTGTTGCAGAAAATTCTTAACCTAAAGCAGAATGAAAAAGATAACATCAAACTAAGCTAAGAAAGCTACGTGCATGCTCCATTTAATCACTAACAAAACTTAAACCAACTGGTTTAATGATCGTAAAGCAACCTTCTTCTTTGGTTAAAGAAGATACTCTTTACCTTCACTAATGTTCAAAGCAGCTACTCCCTTCGCCATACTTTTCTTTTTAAATGTTTTGTGATCTGTAAAACTAATGAAAACCATGTAAAAATTCATTAACTACATTTAAAGAATGGAACAGCTACTGGCTTAGGTATTAAGGTGTAATCAACCTCAAATTCATAGTATTTTTCAAAAAGCAGGCAAGAGTGATGATAATGTTGATTCTAAAGAAAAATAGTTTCCAAAGAATATTATTTTAATGTATCTCTCAATTTAAACATAGATAAAATAAGTTTACTTAGTTACCTCGTCAAGACGACGATCCATGGCCACAAAACACTGCTTCGAGAAACGTACATTGC
This sequence comes from Lepidium africanum, assembly GCA_900406405.1. Classification (NCBI taxonomy): domain Eukaryota; kingdom Viridiplantae; phylum Streptophyta; class Magnoliopsida; order Brassicales; family Brassicaceae; genus Lepidium; species Lepidium africanum. The sequence continues at coordinate 14,405 of OVAX01003165.1, forward strand.
TTCACTTGACGCAAATTAAGAACTTTACGATCTTACTATCGCTTCAACTGTGGCTTTTATTGTTTTTTTTGTTTAACGTAATTGAATTAATTTGGAGAGCCGAATTATCCTTTTATCGAATGACTCACAAAATTGTTATTTTTCCAACCAGACTTTTGGAGTTCTTGATAGGAGTTGTTCAGATCATTTAATTTTTTCTATATAATTTTTATTAACTTTTTGTTGCTAATATGTCAAGATTGTAGAAAGTTTTAGAAAGATGATTTGGATGGCTTAGGAGGCCACAAACTTGTACTTTTAATATATATAGATTTTGCATTTTAATAACATTAATATCAACAAAGTTTTAACAAAAGTGTATGGTGGTTTATGTAGAAACTCTTATGATAATCCATATAAGAAAGGATATTGTTTAATTTCATTACAAGAACTTGTCATTTTAGTTTTTATATCTCCTAGCATGTTGGGAGATATATAAACTAAAAAAACAAGTTCTTGTAATGAAATTAAACAATATTTTTTCATATATATGTTCCATTGAATGTCATAATTGAATGTTAAATTCTAACATTCAATTGAACATAGAACATGTCTATGTAACATTTGAATGAATGTCACAATTGAATATTCTTTTGATTGAATGTCACAATTCAATTGAACATGTAGGAAAGAATATCAAATGAAATCAAATGTCACAATTGGATACTATGTTCAATTGAATGTCACAATTGAATGGTCAATTGAATACAACTATGATCCAATTGAATGTCACAATAAGAGTTTCAAATGAGTGAATCATAGTAGCATATTAGTTGATAATAGTTGTATGAGTTTTATGTTGATTGTAAGATCCTAATTATATATATAAAGATAGAGATAGTTTCTCTCAAGTTGACACATCAACTTTTTAGAGAAATGTAAAATTGACACATGTCACATATTATTTTAAAAACTTATTTTTAAAAAACTTTAATTTCTTCAGAGAATTCTAGAGTTTACACATTTCACATATCATTGAGTTTAGTTTCTAAATCACAATAATAATCTACCTAACTAACTTATACTATTTTATCATATAAATTTTCAATTAGCTGTTATGATAATAGAATATAGACAAAAAATTTGTTCGGATTGGATCTTTCATATTTTGGATTGGTACTAACGTTATAAGTTCCCTTAATATTTAATTATTAACCGGATTGCATTTGTTACGTATTAGACTTTTTTTATTGATATGATTTTATTCATAAATCAAATATCTATAAATTCAAATAAATTGAAGCAATATTTCATTTAGTATTCATATCTACTAATATTAGTAAATTTTTGAGTATAAATTTTTAATATCATTTGACTTTAGAAAGAGAATACTTTTTAAAATAAAATGTGGTATAATTTTGAGTATATATACTTTAAAAAATAAAATAAAAATATTTTAATGTTTTGTTTTTTTAGGATCCACTTTTTGGTGAAAAGTAATTGGAATTAGGAAATAAATATTAAAATATACATTTAATGTTTAGCTTTTTTAGGATCCACTTTTTGGGAAATCAATTTTAAAATATATATTTAATATTCAGTTTTTAGTTTGGAAATCCAATTTAATTTTTGGTTTAGTTTTTCTATATAAAAAAATATATTCCTTCAAACCAATTAAAAATAATTTGGGTATTGCAAGTTTCACTTAAAAGAGAGGAGTATCATAGATTAGACATGAGTATGGTAGGTTGGAGTAATGAGAGAAAGTAATATATGAGATGATGACCAACCACAAACTAAGATAAAAAAAAAACTAAAAATGACAATTGTGTGTAAGCCAAAATGAAAATTTTTTGTGAGGCAATTAATTTGCTGCCAAAATGAAAATTTAACACATAAACCTTACGCCTAGTTATACATAGTGAGTAGTGGTACAAAATTTACAAATAGTTATACTTTGTCTCCTGTCCATTAAATTTAGTTATACATACCCATCAAATATTTTTTTAGTTTTACATTTGATTTACATAGATTACTATACATTTTTTAATGTTTTATGCATTAATATATCAAAAAACTATATCTATATGACTTCCATATCCTAAGTTGGCTATTGATATAATCATATTTTCTTGCACTTCCATGCATACTTTGACCATTTTTCATCACTTAAGAGTCATATTCATTCATTTTAAAGTAAGTATTCTATAGTTTTACATTTTAGAGTTTAGATAGATCGAGTCGCATATTTGCTCGTTTTTGAGTTTTTTTAGGTGGATTGGAGCTAAGTCTTGGAGTTGTTGAAGCTAAGGACCAAGCTCTTGAAGTAAGGAAGCATAAAAAGAGAGGAGAGAAGCACCATGAAGAATTCTCAACCCCCATCTCGTGATTTCGGGGTCGAGAAAATGGACCAAAGAAGTTTCAGCACAAATTCTTGGGCAACAGGTCGAGTAAATTGCTCGAGAAAATGGACCATAGAAGTTTCAGCACAAATTATTGGGCAGCATGTCGAGAAAAAAGCTCGAGAAAATGGACCAAAGATGTATCAGCATAAATTCTTGGGCAACAACTCGAGAAAAGTGGTCGAGAAAATTATGGCCAGACAGATTTTCATATTTAGTTTGACCCAGTTTGTTTTGGGTTGACCCATTTCCGTTTTAAAACATTAAAACACAAATGTTTAGGGTATTTTGAGACATCTTTTCATCTTTCTTTCAATTTCTAGCCACCAAAAAACCTTAGAGAGAGTTTTGAGAGGGAGAATAGTTGGAGACCTTTTGGGGATGATGATCTTTGGATCATCATCTCCCATCTATTGAGACATGTTCATCCTTTATCTTTACTCTTTCATTATACTAAGGTGTTTGCTTATTTCATCCTGCTTGTTTCATTCTTCATTTTTGATGTGTTAGTAGTGAAGTGATAGGTTGATGGTTAGGTAGATCTTAGGATTTGATGGTTGAATCTTGAGCTTAAGTTGATAGATCTTTGGATTCCTTCACTTAGAGTGGTCTTAATGATAGATTAAACTTGATCAACTGGATTTAGAAGCTAAGAAGTTTTCCGCCCGGAAGGTGTTTGTGAAAATCCCTGAATGACTTTTTTGTGAGCTAAGCTTCCCTAGCAATTGGAAGATGAAGTTAGGGTGTTTAGTGGTCTTAGTGAGCTTGAGTTTATTGCTTACTGATCTTTGAATTTGCAAATGAAAGTTTAGCTAGAATCATTGATTGATGAATGGATTTAATGCCATGGAAGTGGCTTGGTCCAAGTGAGTGTTTCATGTCCTAGGATGGTTCTCAATGAGTCTTTAAGCAGCATTGATTTGATTAATTCTCCTTTGATCAATTACCTTGCTAAAATCTATTGCTAGTTTGTGTTTTGTCTTTATTTAGTTTGCTAGTCATTTGTTCAAGTTGAGTTTGCTTTGATCTTTGTTTGGTTGATCTTGGTTTGGTTTAGTTTGCTTTGTTTTATTGTTAGTAGTCTTTTAGTTCCAAATTACTATCTATTGCTATGACTTATGTCCAAATTCTCATAGTCCTATTGTGTTAGGTCTAGATTCTCTGTGGATTCGATCCTTAAGTATTACATTGACGTGTTGCACTTGTTGATTAATTGGTATTAAAAAGTGTGTATCAATTTGGTGCCGTTGTCGGGGAGTCTATGCAATTAGCCATTAAAATTTGAATTAAATTTAAGACTATAGCTTGTTCTTTTGTTTCTTTTTGATTGGTTACTAACATTCTTTCAAGTGTTTGTTCTTTTTGAAGGTACAACCACCAGGGAGAAAGCATGGCTTTGGCTTTAGCCTCCATGAGGAAGGCTTATTATGAAGCTCAAGAGAGAGAGATGGGTTGGGACCCTACTAGCTATCATGGTTTTGAAAGTACATCCACTTATGAAGGAGAACTTCCATGTGGAAATTTTTCTCAATGAAACCAATATGGATATGGTGAAAGATGTCAATCTTGGGACATGGAGCGTAAACATGAAGAAACTTATCCTTCCCCAATCTCTGATGAAGAAGAAATTCACAACGTGTTGAAGTTGGTTTTGAAGGATAAGAGAGGTATTACAAGACCACTTTGAGCAAGATTGATGCCATTGAGTTTGCTTTAGATTGAAACTTGAAGGATATGACTACTCACAAGAAGACGACAAATGAGAGTATGTTGATGGTTAGTCATGAATGTAACTCTATAATTACTCCATCCACACCAACTAGTATTGAATATCCGAGTAGTTTTATTTTTCTTTGTGCCATTGAGGAGAACGAGCATAAGTACTTGGTTGGGAAACCATGGAGGAGTTAATAAACTCTTGGGAGGAAGAGAGTAAGGAAACCCATCTCTTGGATATGGAGACAAGTTCTAGCACTAGTGAAGAGTCCAACAGAATATGTAAGGATACAATCGATGATTACCCTTTGAGTGAGCTTAAGGCAACAGAGGAAGATTTCAAACAATTACCAAAAGAGGAAAAATTCCTACAAGAAGCTGAAGAGACTGTGAGAGAACTTGAACTTCTTCTTGGTTGCAAGGTTGATGAGAATTTTGTGATAATGTATGAAGATCCAAGTGAAGATGATGTGGTTGTAGAATGCATGGAAGACACAAGGGAAAAAAATTAGGGGATGGTTCTATGATGAGTATGATCTGAGAGATCGAAGCTCATGTCACACTCATTTCTTGCAAAATGAAAGGAGAGTCAATTCTTATGATGTGTTTGTAAACAAGATTCCGCTTTCTAATCCTCTCACCGCATAAAAAGCGATGTACAACATCGAGCTTGAGACGTAAACAAATGCACTTGGGAGGCAATCCCATGGTATCCTTGTAAATAATTTTTATTTTTCTTTGTTTTGTTTCATTTTTATGCGTGCTTTTGTGATTGTTTGATCTAGGGAAATCGAGAGCTTGAAGAGGAATCTCGAGGATATGATGATGCTCCGGTCCACGGATTCTCTACTCCTTAGCCAAGGTACCAAACTACCAAATTTGTACATATTTTTAGTTTTTCTTTACCTTATTTTACATTGCATTTGTCGGTTCCTCTTTCTTGGGTTAACTTCCTCACCGAGACAGTGAAAAGTAAGTCCGAGGGAGGGGAAGGATATATTTGACTTTGATTTGAGTTTTTTTTTTTTGTTTTTCTTTTCTTAGGTCTTGCATTGCATTTCATTGCATAGAAAAATTCAGAAAAACACAGAAACAAGCATCCAGTTGCACTTGCATTTGTTTAGTGTTTAGGACTATATTCATTTAGGATTGCATTGCATTGGGAACAATGATGAATTGCCTTGACATAAGCTTGATGATCCATTTGTTAGGTCCAATGTCCAAGTTACTAGTTGTTTGATGCATAACTTGCTTGTTGAAATGTAAGATTGATCCATGCTTAGAATTCTCGATTTTAGGTTCTTACCTTAGTTGAAGCATGTTGTGATTTGAAGCCATTCGTTACTTATTATAACCTAACTTGAAACTATTATGCATTGGATTTGAACTTATGGATACACATACGTATTTGATCATCTTGTACCACTCTTTATGGTCCAAGTAGCCGGTTTCACCTTAATGATCGGTTTTTCTACCTTTAGCATAGCCTTCTTTCAAGCCATCATTTTTGGCTGTGTGTTTAAGGCATTATTTTGGAATGAGCTTGGTAGAAAGTGTTAGGTTTGAGCTGACAAGAATGATATCTCATGTAGTTTCGGTTCACGCCTTTTGAACCGAATATAACTAGGTGGGAATTTGATCTTTGGTGTTGGTTTACATGTGTTTTGAGCTTAAAAGGAATGTTTGAAAAAAGGTTTGAAAAAGGATTGAAAAGAAAGGAATATGAAATGAAGAAAAGATGATCTAGTAAAGGGTTTTAAAGGAATGAAAAGGATAAGTGGTTCTTGGGAATAATAGAAACAAAAAGAAAGAAAAGAAAGGAGAACCATAGTTTTAAATGAAACACCAAACCCGCTAGATACCAATAAGTTTTAAACCCCTCTCCTTAGAACAAGAATGAAGTGTTGAAGCTTGGAGTTGATCCGATGGAATGAAAAGAAGTGAGAGAAGCCTTATTTGAAAGGGTAGAAATTAGGATCATTGTTGGAATTAGATATAGCTTGGGAATGAGTTTGATTTTTGTGTACTTGGGTAGATCGGATTCTGTTCTTGTATGCATCCATTGAATTTTCCCTTTAGCATTCTTCTAAAGCTCATTTTATTCATTAAGAGATCCTTGTATTGAACATCTTGAGCCATATATGAGAAGAGATTATTTTTTATATTTCTTAAATGTTTACCTTAACCAAATGAGTTCATTGAATATGCATAGCCTGATTCATGCTTTCAATTTAACGAATGTTAAAAGGAATGGTGGATTTAAATGCATGTGTAGATTGAGGTAGAATTTGGATTGAGTTGTGAAGAGTATGACTAAGATTTTTAAGTAGACTTGCTTACTTTGCATCCTAGAATTACTGACTTGGACATTGAGGTTAACATCGGATCAACTTGCTTAGATTTTAAGTTCCCACTCTCAACCTTTTCTTTGGTTTTGTCGTTTGTTTGATTGAGGACAAGCAAAAGGCAAGTCCGAGGGAGTTGATATGCATCATATTTGCTTGCATTTCCATGCATACTTTGACCATTTTTCATCACTTAAGAGTCACATTCATTCATTTTAGTTTAAGTTTTCATTAGTTTTACATTTTAGAGTTTAGATAGACTAAGTCGCATGTTTGCTCGTTTTTGAGTCTTTTTACGTGGATTGGAGCTAAGTCTTGGAGGTGTGAAAGGCAAGGACCAAGCTCTTGAAGTAAGGAAGCCTCCATGAAGAATTTTTGACACCCAACTCGTGATTTTGGGTTGAGAAAATGGACCAAAGAAATTTCCGCACAAGTTCTTGGGCAACAGGTCGAGAAACATGCTCGAGAAAATGGACCATAGAAGTTTCAGCACAAATTCTTCTGCAACAGGTCGAGAAAAATGCTCGAGAAAATTGACCAAAGAAGTTTCAGCACAAATTCTTGGGCAACAGCTTGAAAAAGGTGGTCGAGAAAATTACACAGAGGAAATTCTTGGGCAAGTGGTAGAGAATTTTAGCCAGACAGATTTTCATATTTGGTTCGACCCGGTTTGTCTCGGGCCAACCCGGTTTTGTTTTAAAACATTAAAACCCAAATGTTTAGGGTTTTTGAGACATATATTTTCATCTTTCTTTCAATTTCTAGCCACCAAAGAACCTTAGAAAGAGTTTTGAGAAGGAGAATAGTTGGAGACCCTTTTGGGGATGATGATCTTTGGATCATCATCTCCCATCTATTGAGACTTCTTCATCCTTTATCTTTACTCTTTCATTATATTAAGGTGNCTTCTTCATCCTTTATCTTTACTCTTTCATTATATTAAGGTGTTTGCTTATTTTATCCTGCTTGTTTCGTTCTTCATTTTTGATGTGTGAGTAGTGAAGTGATAGGTTGATGGTTAGGTAGATCTTAGGATTTGATGATTGAATCTTAAGCTTAAGTTGATAGATCTTTGGATTCCTTCACTTAGAGTGGTCTGAATGCTAGATTCAACTTGATCAATTGGATTTGGAAGCTAAGAAGTTTTCCGCATGAAAGGTGTTCACTACAAGAAAACTTGTCGTTTGAGACTGCACAATCAGTCGCAAATCAGTCCCATTTT
>OVAX01003166.1:0-22064 GCA_900406405.1 Lepidium africanum
CAATATAGCCAAGTTGACGATAAACTCCTGATAAAACACCAAAATGTACAATGTATGCAATACAAATGCAAACAATGCAAATGAACCTAAAGTAGCTCTAAAATGATGATTATGCTATGAATATGGATGCAAAATTAACTATATTAAAGCTATGAAATATGCTAATATGTATACACATCANAACTATATTAAAGCTATGAAATATGCTAATATGTATACACATCATATTCTCCTTTGTGCTAATCAAGAACTCACTCTTGATGCTTGGTGTGATGCATATTGGGCTGCTTGTCCTTTATCACAGTGTTCTCTGATATGTTGTTTATTCGTTTAGGCAATTCTCCAATCTCTTGAAATATCAAGAAACAACATGTTATTTTCCAAAGCTCGGTGGAGGCTGAATATAGAGCTACAACGGACACAATAAATGACATACTCTGGCTTCGACAATTACTGCAGCATCTTGGGGTCTATTGCACCAAACTGGTAACGCTCCATTGTGATAGCATGTCTGCTATATGTTTGAGCGCTAACCCAGTTTTTCACGAGAGAACAAAGAATGTGGGATCATATTAACATTTTATTGTGATGAGATAGTGTGTGGTGTCTTCCTTCCTCAACACGTTACTACAACACAATTAGCCTACATATTCACGAAGGTTTTGGACAAGAAAGAGTTCGATTCTTTTATCAACAAATTGAGTATTTGTGACCTATATACTCCAACTTGAGGAGGTATTAGATGATATAAGGTTATTGGTGTAATTAACTTATAAATTAAGTCAGTGCCGATTAAAAAGAGTGCAAGTGGAGCATTTGTACAAAGTCAAAAAAAAATCTAATACTATAAAGTAAAATTAAAAAGATAATAAGGGTTTTTTTCCGACAAAATGTTATTTTTAGAGGGTTTTTTACAATTTTAATTCTTTTTTTCTAAGAAGACACAGTGATGTAGATCTCAGCCTCTAGCGAGATTCTGGTGAGCTTCTCTCACATGATGGCGCTGAATATCCCTTCCCTAGGGTTTGGCTCAAACCTAAAACTTGCCCACTTCTTTATGGGCCTGTTTATGGACCAGAGCAATGACCCTGGAATTTACAAAGGTTATGTTTTTTAATCTATCAGCTTTAGCCTTTAGTTAATTGGGCCATTGAGGACTTAGCCAATTATCTGGACCTTAGAAAGAATAATACGAGATCCCCCAAATGGTTTACTCCTCTTTCCTTCATAAATCGAGATTGCAAAACTGGGATTTGGCAGAGTCCAACCAGTGTTCACTCCATTTCTTTGGAGATGCCTACAATGAAGTTTAGCTTCTATGACAGTTTGAGTCCCTTTGTATATGTTTGCTCTAGCTCCAGATCAAAACTCATTTTCAGGTTTTATAAAGATCATGAAAAATTTCTTTGGAGCTGGACCAAGGGCATCCATGCTTTCATGAAGACTGCCCGAATTGTTATGACCGAATTACTATCTTTAATTTCACTCTTCTGCTTAATTTGCAATATTTCAGCAAGTGTTTGCTTATCCTTCATTATATTTGTAATGGATTCTTAATCAGTTTAATGAAGTAAATTTCGACAAAACAAAATTGTTAGAACAAGGTCTACATTTTTGATTGATTTAACATTTGTACCTAAATCAATTATGTTTGTATATATGGGAAAGACGCTCAACATATCAATAAGGTTCAAATTTACCTGTCTATAAGGAACTAAGGATGTCTCAACTGTATACATCACTTCACTTTCACATGACACTATATAAGTCGTAATCTTCGAGACTATAAATATCGAAAAAGTTATATTGCTACGTATGGGTATGCATATCTCTAAATACAGTAAGTGGTAAACAGATGACGTTGACAACACAAAAATCCAAATTGTATTTGTCAACTTTATCTAAAATTCATATTGATTATCAACTATTAAAACAAAGCACGTTTCTAGATTTGTCGTAATGAATCCGTCACTCTTTGTGATTTATATATAAAAATCTAAACTAGTAATATCAATATATGGAACTGCGCGATACATGGGTTTTATAAACTTTTTTGATATATACACATATACGTATTACATTTTAAATAATATTTAATAATCTCGTTGAATTATTAATTTTTGGAATCTAATTTAATAGAATAATATATATATATATACATGTATTATATTTTAGATAATATATAATTATCTCCTTAGTTACTAATTTTTTAAACCAAACTTTATATAATAAGATTTGAAACCCAATTTTATATAATATTATACTAAAAAATTTTGAATCATTGAATTTGACATGTGAAAGAATCATGTTGATTACTAACTATTGATTATACCCAATTTTATATAATAGGACACTACAAAATTTTAAATCTCTTGATTTGACATTTGGAAAAAATCTGTTGATTACTAACTATTGAAACTCAACTTTATAATTCTATTTATGTTAGAATTGTGAAGAAAGAATTATTTTTAGTGATAAATACAAATATTTAAAACAAAAATATATAAAAATATTGCAAAAGTTTGGATCGTTAGATTTGAAAGCGTTATTATTCAATTTTGAAACCTAACTTTTTATAATAGGATATAATATGATACTGCAAAAATTGTGAATCATTGAATTTGATATGTGGATAAATTCCGTTGATTTAGTACTAAGTTTTGAAACCAAACTTTATATAACAGGATAAGCAAAAAAACAAATATAAAAAAATATTACTTTTTCATCAAGCAAGAGAAAATTTATTCGTATAAGCTCATTGTTTTTACTTAAAATTCTTGCTTCCCATTTCTTTAGAACATGTACCACCGTACGATGATACGAACATTTTTGGGTTAATTGATCGATTGTTAAATAAATTGTATTGTTTTTAGCTTTTATGTTTATTGTTATTCAACCTATAAAAATTAAAAAATTGAGATGAGGAGATTTTTATTCATAAAACATATATATATATATATATTGATAAAATATTATATTAATAATAGTAAAACAAAATAATGATATATTTAATTTTAAATGTCTACTTTTTTGCCTGTTGTCTTGATTGCGTTGGATGTAAACAAAAAAAAGGTTAAGTTGGAGAAAGCTAGAAAAGTTGGAGATAGTTAAAAAAAATTTCTATGTGTTTATGTGTATATAGATATTAATATTCACAATTCCTTTTTAGATTATGGTTGGGATCTTTTATTTTAATTGTTTTAAATATATCACTAAAAATTTTAATTGTTGGATTTGACACATAGAAGAGTCTTATTAATTACTAACTTTGAGAAAAAAATTTTATATAATAAAATTGTTTTAAATATATCACCAAAAAATTTATGATCGTTTGATTTGATTAGTGAAAAAATCTTTATTAATTACTAATTTAGAGAAACCATTCTTAATATAATATGATATGATGTACACGTAGAATAAAGATAACTAAAATATCCTATTATGACGTTATTTAAAAATTAAGAGGCTATTGCAGAGACCATGTATTTACATGTCGGTATCGTCTACCATCCGGGACCAATGGAGAAATATAACTTAACGAACATGAATGATTAGTTTTATCAACAGATTCAATATTGACCATTAGTTAGATTTTTATTTGGAAGAAAAGAAAATTCCAAAATCAACATCAAATCCTGACACGTGGCTTAACACGAGTAATACAAGACACGTGGTTTATTATTCGCTTGAAATCGCATTACCGGTTTTGTTAAACGGTTCGGCACTGACTCGTTTCTTTATTATAATACTGACTAGATTTTTGTAAAAATATATTTTGCATTTATAGTTATTTTTATTTATTTATAATATTTATATGTGATATTTAATTTTTTTTTACTTTTTATATATAGATTTATTATTATTATAGATATTTGATATATTTAAAATTAATTTATAATAATAATCGGTGTTGTACACAAAAATATATTTAATTACCTCTGTTGATTTAAGTTGTAATTTATTACAATTTTGACATATAAACTTTTGATTCGTGTTATTTAAGTTTTTTATCTATATTCACGTATGTTTTTAGACTCATATTTATATAAGTTTTTATTCATGTGTTTATTTAGGGTTTTAAACTCGTATTCATTTATGTTTGTAGATCTATGTTCATTTAGATATTTAAACATGTGTTTATTTAGGTAAATATGAGTCATGTGTTCATTTAAGCATTTAAACTTGTATTTAAAATCATTGTAATATTAATTTTTCATATATTTATAAAAAAAATATCCCAATACCTTTCAAATTTAATTTTTGTAACATTTAAATTTTTATGTTCTTTGAATTTCATCATTAATAATTTTATGTATACAAATATGAAGTTATATCAGTTAAATTTATATAATATAACCAATTGTATAAGCGTTTAACTCTTTTATAAATACATAATATTATATGACAATATAAAAATAAAGAGTTTGTACATAAATTATTATTTACTATTTTATGTATATTATAATTTATTTTCTATTAAATTAAATACAAAAAACTGTTTTATAATTTAAAATATAAATGAATCCATCTGAAAAAGATAAATTATTATGTTTGGTTTGCTATTTGTCTATTTGTGTATCGTATTTATAAATATAACGATGAGTTTTCTTTATTTTAATGGATTTTTCTTATCGTAAACAATTGAAATAACCATCGGACCTATTAAAAATGTTTTATCAAAACCGAATTAATTGAAATTATAATAAATGGATAAGTTAATTAGTTGAAATAAATTGACCAATAAAAAATCAAAGAATATAAAGGTTTTTATTATATTATTAAAAAGATATGAAAAATATTATTGTTATGGTTTTATTATAATAAATATACTCTCGACATCGCGGACACTCGACCCTGTCTTCATTTATCCCTAATTTTAGACAACGTTGTTTTTGGTTCTGTAATTTACTATTACTTGTATTTGATTGGGCTTTAGGTCTATAAACCTTGTATTCAAAACATCATTTCTGTAAGCCAGCTTTTCTCTTCGTATTTGATTGGGCTTTAAAAATTCTATTAGCTTAAATAAACAAATCTAATTCCAACCTACTTAGCTTTTTTATCAACTACTATACCAATATTCCACGATATCAGTTAGTTAGCTTTATGTTTAGTAAAGATAGATATGACAATTACTCTATGGTTTATTGTTGAGGCTTTAGCTACGTTTAGGTGAGAAAATCCACACCTATTCTATGGCTTTTTTTGTCGTACTCTATTCTATAGCTATTCGGATGTTGTGTGTCTTTATACATTATTGAAACTTACCGTTGTTATTTGCATACCATATAGCTTTACAACTTTTGCCGTATATGGTTGCAATTAGACATCAAATTATATACCTCTTATTATTCAACTCGACTTACTTGAGCTTAATTGTAATTCAACGAGGTTCTAATTCTACAAGCTATCCGTAGAACCAAAATTTCAACCAAAAACACAAAACTAACAAAAAAAATTTACACGAAAGAATCAGAACTCATACAATACAACAGAGACAACAACAACAGTTGGAATATAGTGCTACACATCTCTTCTATGCACACTATAAATAGATTACAATCCCAAAAAAAAAAAAAACAAAAAATACATGAATAATCTACATCAGCAGCCGTAGCTGACAGTCTGATACACTTGAAGCTCGTATAAAAGAAACCAATAACAGCTAATTGATCTTCTTCGGATCATTCAGAACGAACTCCGCATACAGATCCTTCAAAGCAATCACCACCGTCGTTATTAACGGTCCCATTATAGCTCCCTGCAACAGAGAACCAAAACATTACAAAATGGCCAATTATTCCTAAAGATCTCATCTTTTCATTTGTTTTGTTACCTCGAGAGCAGAAGGAAATAGAGTCACTCCACCAATAATGCTTAGTCCAGTGATGTAAGCATTAGACCCAGGAATGTCATCTTGAATCTCTGAAACACCATACTCCATTAAAACAAGATGAGTCACAGATAAAGTTACTGCAACAATGTATCTTCCTTCTAGCACCAGCTGCAAAGCCGCTGGGATTGTCGCGAACCAATAAGGGAAAATCGGTAAGAGAGCGCTGATGAAGGCAAGAACAGTCGACATGTAAAGGAAATGTATTTTGTACAGTCTAAACAATAGCCAAGTGAGACATCCTTGGAAGAAGGCGATTTCTGCTGTTGCTAAAAGCACGCCGGAGATCGCTAAGTCTAGGACTTCCACGCATCTGTTTCTAGCGGATGGGTTGATTGGAAGCATGTTCATGACTTGCTCGGTCACGCCTCCTGATTCTGATGTTATTAGAATATATAGAACCCAAATGAAAACCATCAGCTGAGAGACAAAGTTGAAGAACTCAGCGGCTCCTGAGATTATCGAGGTTCCAATAGAGAAAAAGAACTTAGCGCCACCTCCAACAACTGATGCACTGCTTGAGAAAACCCTTTGCGACACATCCATTCCTTTCACTGCAAAGCCTTTAGCTTTATCTACTAAATCTTCTCTCGTGATAATAAGCTCCCTGAAAATCACATCGACCTCCGAGTAGATCTGACTCCATTCTCGGTTCTTAACCCGAGTCCTCAAACTCATGAGCTTCTCTGTGTAAGGAGATGGACTTATAAGGGCTGTGGAAGGCGTTGACGAGTTCTCAGGATGCCCGATCACGAAATGTTTAATCCCCGTGACTAGTTCCGTCATGTTGTACTGCATTGCCAAACTATCGATCTGCTCGGAAACCGTTTCATAGAATTTTGTTGTGTACATATCTACCATTCCAGGAACATCATTCTCATCCATCCATTGCTTGATCCCAATCTTCTCAGCGTAGTTGCTCTCTTCAACATGAGACTTCAGAGAAAAAACCGCGTCTTTCCCTTCAACACCAATCTTATAAGAGAAGAAGATGACACCAGTCAAGGATCCAAGAATCATGAGCAAAATCAAACCAATTGCAACAATTGTGTCCAATCTCTTCATTATCCCTCTTGTGAAATACGCAGTGAAATGGCTTCTCCTAAAGCTGCTACTCCTCAGGGTTGAAACAGCAGAGAGAGTCGAATCTACATTCTTGGAACTAAACAGAAACCCTAAAGAGAGAATCACAAGCGACCCAATTGCCCCAATTCTCTCATAAGCAATCACAAACACGCCAAAAGAGACTAACCATTTAACCAATTTCGAAAACCCAGTCTCGTTCTTCTTCCTCGTTCTCTTTGGTTTCGATCTTCTAAGAAAAACCCTAAGGCATACATTTTTGATATCCACAATCGATCCGATGAAAACATTGAAAATGGATACAGGGACAGCGAGAACGACTTCCGTGAGCCCCAGTTTCAAAGGCTCGCTCCAGAAATCAACAAGGGTTTCTTGGATACCTTTTAGTGGAATCGAACAGAGAATCGCCCACTGAATCGGTCTCAGATACTCTTGCAATAGCTTCCCGACGAAATAGAGAACAAAAATGGCGAAAGCGAGACCGGCGTGAGCCATTGCAATGTAAATAGCGAGACGCGCCTGCGAATCAACAGAGGATAGCGATGATGACTTGCTGGATTCTCCTCCATCAGCGGAAGGTTTAGGGGACGGCTCCGATGAAGGGTCTTGAGGTTTACGCGATGAAGCGGAACGGAACATGTCTTGCCACGCGAGAATAGCGGGGTTGGATGATGAATTCGTCTCCGAATCGTAAGGGACCAATTCCATCAATCAATCAATCTCTCTATCTGTCTCTCCCTCCAAGAGCAGATGTTTTCAAAATCTTAAAAATAAGTTTTTATTTTGGGGGTTTGCCTTCAAGCTGTAAGAAGAAACGGAGAGAGAGACAGAGACAGATATTTTTTTGTGCTTATGGTTCATTTATTACAGTATTTTATTCTCAATATGATAATTGAAATGTTATGATTGGGCCATTAATAGTGACAGAATGAGAAATTATATTAAAATGACGATAATGTCCTAACCGACGAGATAGTCCGATTCCACGACTGCATGTTTTTTACTTTACTACTTCTTCTTTTCTTTTTCGTATTACATAACTAAATAAGGTAATTACTAATTATTAGATATTTTTTATTTTGATTATAATAATAAAACACAATAGAATTACAACTTTGGAATACAGAAGCCCAAAGATAATAGAAATATTACCAACAAACAAAAGCTTAAAAGAGATAAACTACTAAGAAAACACAAATAAGAACTAAAATAAAGATAAAACTCGAGGAAGAAACAAGTTTTACATGAATTATCTCTTTTTTTTTATTTGTTTCTTGTGCTCTGATCTCTTTCTCTACGGCTGGTTTAACTCACTCTCGTTAAAGAAGAAAGTCTGCCATCAGTGTTGAACCCCCTTTAGTCTTTCGCTGTCGCCAGTTAACCGATACACTGAAATCTAGTTTTAAATCTCATTTGCCTCTAAACTCTAGTGCTTCTCCGCTGTGTCTGCCGGTGAAGCTTCTAACTAGTTGTGGTCCTCCTCTTCTCTTGCATAAGGACGGCATGCTGAGGATAGGTTTTGGTGACAATTCTAGTGTGCAGAACTAAGATCTTCCTTGCCATGTTCGTTCAAAGACACCATTGCATGGTTAAGGATCGTGGGTAGGGTCCGCCACCGGTGATGTTGCACTGCTTCCACTGTCGGGGTCAACCTCGCCGGAATTGTCTCCGGACACCGGGTAGTCACTTCTTCTTTCCTTTTTTCTTTAAATATGGTTTCATCTTGTCTCGGTTTAGTTAGAGGACAGCTAGATCTACGTTTTGATGTTTCAGATACGAAAGTTGCGGATTTAGATAGTCTAAGTTCTTCTCCGGTTTGGGTTTGCGTGGGTTGCTGCCAGTTTTGGGCATTTAGGTTTTACTAGTTCGGTTTCTCGTTATTATTTCGTTTGACTGCGTCTCGGATTTACATCGCTTTTCGGTTATGTTTGAAATTCGTGGTTCTATCAATTATTTAGCACTTTAGCCCTCTCTCGGGTTTTTGCTAATTACTCCCAATCAGTTAGGCATCTAGGTCCGAGCATTGAGGTTGTCTCTTGGATCGGGTTACTAGTGGCAATCGATGGAATTTGGGAAGTATCGCTAAGTCTCAGTGTTGGTGCTTTCTGCTACTTGGTCTTCTGGCTCCACTACTCTTCTTCGTCTCCGGTGATTAGTTGCTTTCTCGTTTTTCAGTTTGTCTGTATTGTATTTTTTGTAGTTTTTCTTTAATCTGTCTTCTTTGTTGTCTTTATATATCTGTCAAAAAACTTAAAAATCGGTATGAAAATAAGATTTTACATTTGATAAAGAAAAGAAGAAGACAAAACTCAACAATTACAATCACAAATTCAGAAACTAAATCACTACGATAAATGTACGACCAAAGCATATGACAAACCGTAATAATTAATTTTCACAAATGAAAAACTAAATTTCTAAATCGGTAACCATTAAAAAATCGATAACCATTAAAGTAGCAAAATCGAAAATAAACTCGATAAACAAGTAGTAGACGTTATTAAAACCTATTTTGATTTTCGCAATAATGAATTTTTAAATAAACTAGATCAATTGACGAACGCAAGTTGATAACAAAATTTGATACAAAAAAAAAAAGGTTGTTAACAAAAATGTCACATGCATGATCACAACAAAGTCAGATATTTAACACAAGTCACATCTTACACGTTCTCATGTATGTTTCTTATCGTAGCTATTTATATTCTAAAACATAGCACTCTACTCAGAGCCACTACAAGAAAAACATCCATTCTTAGCGCGGAAAATATGCTACAATATAGGTAATATAGCGTTTTAATAAATGTTATGTCATCGGCAGCTATGGTAGGTATGCCTTGTATGATAGCATTATTCTTCTATGCTATGTTAAGTAAGATATCACATCAAAATATGTGTGCTTTTATATTTGATGTTATAGTGCTTCTGTTTTTTTAAATTAAAATTACGAGAACACAAGATACACGCTATAATAATTATTTCTACAATAACAGTTACTCAATGTTGTATTATAGTTCGTTACATCATTAAGTTAACAATGTGATAGCTATTTATCATTGCTATTATATTAGATTATAACATTTTTTTTTTTTTACTATTATATATGGCATTCAGCTATCTTCTTTTATTAGTTGATTGAATCCTAAGTACAATCAGAAGAAAAGGCAAAACAAACACATTCATTCAACAAAACATAGTCTGGGTTCGATTCTTACATAATAGAAGTCTGTAACCCAATCAACATTCATGAAAAGGTTTGAATCCAAATTATCAAAGACAAATAACAGTTAAGTTATAGCTTATTCGAGTAAATAGCACTAGATAAGTCAGACAAAAGTTTCTTCATTCCCTTAACAATCAGGATGTAGGAGACTTTGGACCATTGGCTGCACATTTCGTACCACTTGAACCTTCTGCATCTGCTTTCTCTCTGACTGATTGAGTACTTGCTGCCTTAATAAGAGTTGTATGAAAGACAACTTTGTTGGCAGGCCATGCCACATAAGAATGCAAACAATCTTCCAGGTATGCAATATCCACCATAGGTCTCCATATAAACGTCCCAGCCATATGTATCTCATCGACAAAAAATTTCACGGCCTTTGGTCCAAGAGGAAGTCCATTCACTAATGCATTATGTGTTTGTGTTTGCCAACGTCCCTCAGCCACAACTACATCATCGTCTGACAAATCCAGTAGTTTACATTTGTTCATAGAATTTGTTATTGGGCACTGTAACAACACATTAAAACAACTAGTACATATGTGTTACATGATCATAAACACGTATACTAATGTAAAATTTTGTAACTCATAAGAAATTACCAACGGTCACTCGAACTTTGTTGTCACTCGAATTTTGTTGTCTGGATCTTTGGCAATATCTTTCATTCTTGTTGGTCCTCGTTGCTTCTTCTGTTTAGGCTGAGCTGCATGTTCAATATCATCAGACAATTTAATCTCACCTATTGGTTCATCCTCATTACATTCCTTATCAGCAGGCTGATCATTTACAGCATGG
The DNA here is from genome assembly GCA_900406405.1 of Lepidium africanum. NCBI lineage: Eukaryota > Viridiplantae > Streptophyta > Magnoliopsida > Brassicales > Brassicaceae > Lepidium > Lepidium africanum. Next base: position 10,998 of record OVAX01003166.1, read on the forward strand.
TTATTAGCCTCTGTCTCGTCTATTCTTGTTGGATCTGTCAAAGGCTTTTCTTTATGCTTTGGTTTTCTTCCACGCTTCTTAGGCTGTTTTCCCATAGTAGTTTACCTGAAAGAAATGACATACACAGAACAAACACAGTCAGTGCATAGGCAACATTTTATACATAAAAAACGATCACATAGTAACAGACACATAGATAGTCAAAAGCATACATAAAATACGATCACACCACAATAGACACATAGACACTATATAAACGTAAGAGTCTACATTTTTAGACAAAGATTCTTTCACAATCAGATCTGGTATTCCCTGCTTCTTCCATATTAAAATCTGGTTCAATGTCTACGCCAACATCTGACATCATTATCCCAAAGTCAGTAACTCCATCCTGTACATCTTCTTTCTCACTGTATCTTCGTGGAGGTCTTCTCATAACTACATGCCACTAAGATAACTTATTTTCTTGTAAGTAAAACACTTGTTTAGCCTGAGATGCCAATATATAAGGATCTCTTGCAAAAGACAGTTGACTACGATTCAGATTTACTAGCGTGAAACCTTCTTGTACTTTAACTTTTTTACCCTTAACTGCCCATTGACACCAAAATAGTGCTACGTAAAAGACATTATAGTCTAACAAAATAATGTCAGTAATTGTACCATAGTATGAGACCAAATCAACAACTTGGGAGGTGTCTTTTGCACTAGACCTACACACTGATGTAGCCTCATAATACACTCCACTATTCTGATTTTTCCTATCAGTAGACCTAGTATGAAATCGATCACCATTCACTACAAAACCTGTACACTTGCGTGCATAAATAAGTGGACCATATGCCAACCACTTAAGTGTTTTTCCATGTTCCTCTGAATCAATAGGTACCTAACAAGGTAACAATAATGCGTTCAGAAAATTGACAGTAAGTTTTATTTTAACAAATAACAGAGATGTTAGTCACATTTAACTTGCCTTTTCTTTTAACCAAGATGCAAAATTCTGAGTATGCATACTCCATAAGTAAGATGCATCACGCCTGCATCTTACATTTGTGTCTTGTAAGTACTGCATGTGCTCACTACAAGGTAAAAATATACGATTTAGTCTATGGTCTGTAGTAAGTAAATGTAAATATGGCTCACATCAGCACTTACTCTACGAAAGGATCCACAATAGCCATATTTTGGATGACAGCAAGGTGTGTTATCTTCAACTCCGTCTCAGTTAAACTGAATGAAGTTCCAATGGATAATGGACGACCCTATAAAACTGCTCTCGTACTCTACGTTTCTATCTATCTTCTCTTGTACATTAGTTGACTACTTTAAAAATTCATTACAGAATTGAATACACTCTTCAGCAAGATATGCTTCAGCTATACAACCTTCTGGTCGTGAAGTGTTTCTCACAAAATCCTTTAAAATCTTCATATACCTTGTCACATGAAAAACACATTAATAAGTAGCCATATCATTATGAATAATGTAAACATCATTCAATACAAAAACACATTGTACTTTTCAAATGGATACATCCATCCGAAATGTACTGGTCCACATAGTCGTGCTTCTCTTCCAAGGTGTATCGTCAAGTGAACAATTATATCGAAGAAACTTGGTGGAAAGTATCTCTCGAACATACATAGAGCTTCAATAATCTCTGCTTCCATGGTCATAATCTATTCTCTATCAATTACTCTCTGACACAACTCATTGAACAGTGTAGATAGGCGTACAATTGCTAGCCTAGTCCCTTTAGGTAGCAAACCCCTAAGTGCAACTGGAAGAAGAATCTGCATTAACACATGATAATCATGTGATTTAAGATCGGAGACCTTGCAGTCTTCAAGTGATACACATCTAGATATATCTGAACAATATCCATCTGGTCCTTTAAAGTCATACAGCCTCTTGCAAAAGATTTTTTTCTCTGATTTTGACAGAGACCAAGGTGCTAGAGGTAGGTAAGTCCTATTCCTTGGATTCTAGGATGTAAATCCTTTCTGATCCCTAGATGCTCTAGGTCTTTACAACACTGCAAACCATCCTTGGATTTTCCACAATGCAACAATGTGGATACAATACTTGCACACACATTCTGTTCCACATGCATTACATCCAAAAAATGCCTTATTGGAAGTTCCTACAAAGTGTATACATGAAACGAAACATAAACAGAAAGTTCTTCCCTCTACAATTGTGTGTCGGTGACAGACCCTTACGATGACACATGTAGACATGTTTCCTACTAAATTTCAACCACATACTGTCTATGTGTTTCCCACATAAAGGACATCCCATCTTACCCTTCACCTTGCAGCCTGCAAGATTACCATATGTCTGGAAGTCATTTATCGTCCAAAGTAACATTTCTTTAAGTGTAAAACTCATTTTTGTCAAGGCATCATATGTATACACTCCATTCACCCACAGATACTGTAGATCCTCTATCAATGGCTCCAAGTAGACATCAATATTATTACCAGGCTATTATGGACTGGGAATTAAAAGGGTAAACATTACGTTTTCCTTCTTCATACATAAATCTGGTGGGAGGTTGTAATTTACTAACAAAACAGGCCAGCAGCTGTAGTTCGAGTTCTTCATGTTGAATGGATTTAAATCCATCTGTTGCAAGTCCAAGCCTCACATTTCTTCTTCAGCTGCAAATGTTGGGTATTTGGCATTCATTTGGTCCCATGTAACTGAATCTACAGGGTGTCGTACGTTTCCATTTGTACTCTTGTTACCGTAATGCCACCTTAAATCATTGGCTATTCTCTCCGATCTGTACATTCTCTTAAGCCTAGGGATGATAGGAAAATACCGTAGTACCTTCTGTTGGACTTCTTTCCTTACTTCACCATTGTGCATATTAGTTTTCCACCTTGAAGCCTTGCACTTAGAACAGTTGTCTAGCTCCTTGTATTTGTTTCTGAATAGACAGCAATCATTGACACATGCATGGATCTTTTGATAGCCCATATCAAATGATTTCAGAAATTTTTTAACATCATATAATGATGTGTGTAACAAATTATCCTCTGGCAGCATCTCTAGCAAGGTCTCTAGCAGGTCATTGAAGCTCTTGTCGGACCAACCATTATGTGTCTTCAGTTTGAACAATGAGACTATTGTTGAAAGCTTGCTATGATTTAGACAAGATGGATACAACGGTGTTCCAGCATCTGCAAGCTTTGCAAGAAAATCATCTTCTTTCTTATCTTCACCCTCAACCTGACTACCAGACTCATCCAAGACCTCAACAGCTTGATATAATTCTAAAATCCCATGATGATACCAATCAGACCGCACCTTGTAAGACTCGTCTATTCCTTTTCTTACAGGGTGGTCTACTACGACACTGCTAATATAACGGTCTATGTTACGACAATCAGTACATGGACATACAATCATATCTACACCTCCTATACCCTCAGCCACTGCCCTTACAAACTGTGTAGCTCTTTCCTCATATGCAGGATCAGCTCTTCATTACATAAAGAAAGGAAAACTAATGAAGTGCAACCCCCTAATTGAAACCTAACCTATATAATCAATTAACTTACCTACAAAGATGCACCCAATCCTTGTGCACCATTTATATGTCAACCAAAACTAAAACCAGACAAATTAAGAAATATCTTAAACACATACAAGAACTTAAGCATATTGTCCAAATTATATAGAACTTCAATTATCCATTTATACTATAACTTCATGACTCAAACTAATGAGTGGTATAAAACATATAGTAATAGACTAAGACATATTGCAGTTGAAAAATATACTAGCATATAGTCCAAATTATACAGAACTTCAACCATCCAATTATACAAGAACTTCATGACTCAAAAAAAAACGATATAAAACATATGGTAATAGACAAAGTACAGATTGAAGTTGATGAATATACTAGCATATAGTACAAATTAAAATGCAGAACTTCAATCATCCATTTATACTATAACTTCATGACTCAAACTAATGAACGGTATAAAACAGATGGTAATAGACTAAGACATATTGCAGTTGATGATACTAGCATATAGTCCAAATTACACAGAACTTCAACCATCCAATTATACAGAATTCATGACTCAAAATAACGAACAATATAAAGCATATGGTAATAGACAAAGACATATTGCAGTTATGAATATACTAGTATATAATCCAAATTAAAATCAACTGTAATTACTATCAGATTTATCTAATCAGTAAACTATAACCTACCTTATATCATGAACTTGTAATACAAAGTACAATTAATCAATACAGTACTTGTTATCATAAAAAAAAATTGTGATTACTAACATGTGCCTGTGTGAGGTAAGAGTATGGTTTAGCTTCAAAATCCCTTAATTTGTGCTTAGAAACACTTGCAAAAGAAAATTTATAAAGCTAAGTCAATTCAATACAATTCTAAAACAGATTTCATATTTTATCTCCTATTGAACAGCAAAGAAACTATTCTCACGAAGAAACTATTCTCACAAAGAAAAGGTGATTTCAAAATCACAAGATAGGAAGAAATCAAAGCCTGGATATAAATTAAGAATCAACAAATCTCTAATCTCTCTTACACACTAAAATCGATTCACAAAATATCAGAGAACATGCATTAACAAAAATCTGAAAGAATATAGTACTAAACAATATGAAAAAGTTCAATCGAAACTCAAAACATAGCAAATAAATCTCAGAGAACAAAAATAAGAACAAAATTGAAGAAAAAAGAGTCCTAAAAACTTGCCTTTGATGGAATTGGAAATCTGACAAATACCCCAGCAATTGAAAACAGAGACGAGCAAATAGGTTTAGGAACCTTGAAAACAAAAAAAGAAGAATAAAGCTTAGATTGTCTCTCAGACTACAAATCGAAAAAGTATATGAAATTAGACAGTAAAAATCAGGAAGAAGATGATTACATGCTGTTGAATTCGCTGGAGGTAGCCGACGATAAGGTTTGTAGTCGCCGACGAGTTGATTTCAAGGTTAATCGGAGAGTTACACTGCCACAGATTTTGAGAGAGTTTGAATAGACTATGTGTGTTACGAGATGAAATATGAGCAAAACCTAAAATTTACTAAGTGTTTTGGCGGATAAAATCATTTTTTGTTCCCGCTAACTAAAATTTTATCATAGCCAACATGCAATGCTATGGTATGGTTGGCAAAATTGAAAACAAGCCTTTAATAGCAAATGGGTAAAACGTGCTATAACGTGGTACTATCAATGAGCATTTTTTTTTGTAGTGAGCCGTGCCAACAATAAATAATATTATAGGAAAGTTAAAAAAATATGCCCCAAAAATAAAAGCATATACAAAAATTCACTATCATCATACACAAAAACAAATAAAAAGTAAATTTGCAAACAAAATATTAGCATATGTATTTTTTCACTAAATAGCTAACCAAATTTTCAAAATCAATTTTCTAATCCATTTGTTTCAATATATTATATAGTCAATTAGTTAGTTTTTCATGTGATATACCAAACGAATTAGATAATCTTTAAAATTGATATCCTAACTATTAAATTATTACCATTTGTAGATTACAACCCTTTTTAAAATTAAAAAATAATTCAAATATTTGTAAAATTTTGAAAAATTCAATATGTTTAGTGTGTTATTTGTAATAAAGTAAATAAAATTTATAAGATATATATATATATATATATATATATATATATGTCCTTAAAATTTTTTGACAAAAAAAATATGCCCCTAAAATTTATCCAATAACTAATGCCCTAGGAAAATGTTTAAAAAATTTGTATTGAGGCACCGCCTTGACTCTACTCAAACTTTTCTATGAAGATTATTTATGTCTGTAACACTGATTATCAAATCAAAATAAATTATATACAGTTTGCCCGTTTATATTTATGCAAAGCCTTTTATTTTTTTAATATCAAAACTTCGACTAAAGTTTTCTATGAAGAACTCTTTTATTTGCCTGTTTATATTTATACAAAGCCTTTTATCAAAAAATAAAAATAAATTATACACTAAAGATTCGAGAAAAAAATTTGTCAACAAAAACATTTCCACAGTGGATTTCGTTCACTAGCTCATTAGATGGCTGGTAATTCAGTCCAGTCCACTATCGTAAGATTAGACTTGGGCCGTTTTACAATAGGCCGAAGGCCCATCAACCTCTATGTTCGTTACATTCACTTCTTTCTGTTGAAACTAACTTTCGCCGAAAAGGAATTAGTTTTGTGAACCAAATATTGGAGGGGTCTTAACTATATAGGTGTTATGTTGCGATCATGTTATAGTAGAAAGAACTAACATTTAATTATAATAAGAAGTTTACTTATACAAAGAAATGATGACGTGGGCGAGAAGCCTTTTGTTTTATTGCGTAGGCCCTTCTAAAGTTTGTTGAGACTTGCAAGTCTAGGAATTAAAGCTTCTCAATTTCAAGGTCAAGCGTACATGTTAAGTAATTTTTATCCCTTCGTTAAATGATTAACTTAAGTATCCAAATTCATTACGTATTTGTAATTCATTACTTAAGAATGCTTATCTTATAAAGTATAACAACTAACGTAATCTACTGCTACTTAATCATTTCTCTAGCTAACTAACTAACCCTAGTCTTTCTCTTTTTCTTTTTTTTTTGTACCTAATTAAATGTGTGTAGGTTGCGGAACTAACTGGCGCTACTCTTTCAAACTGCATATTTAATGCGAGTCTTTAGTTTATTACTAGAAGGAAAAAACAGGATGTACCAAATTTATATAAAGACACGATCAAGTTTATGTATATATTTTCTCATCAAATCGATAAAACTTAATTAATAACATAAATTCTAATCTTATAATGCATGTGAGTATCTAAAACCAACTTTTGTTAAAACGCTAAATGGTTAGCAAAAAACAATTCCTAGTACCTTTGCCACGAATAATAAATAATATGGGAAGTAACTAGTATATTCAGAACAAGTTGAACAGAGTACATAAATTGTATAGGAGTGCATGTTGAGGAATTAATATGTTTGACTACAAGTAATCAAGGATATTTTGGGTCATATAATGATCCAAACATTATAGTTAGTCAAAAAATAAAAGAGTCGACATGGTTATGACTAGTTGGACTAGAAGAAATTAAATAAATGTATGTACGAAAATGATCTTACCATTGTTTGTTAGAGATATATATTCTAAATGTATTGCGGACAAAAGAAACAAATGTGTAGTGTTAACCTCGTACTGAGCTGAATACTGTAATGTTGTTGATTACGGAGGTCACCAATTTGACGCTCAGAAAGTGTACACGTGGCAACTTAAATACTCGACAATTTTCTTAAGAAGAAACAGAAAAATTCCTCAATTTTTCTTAATTTTCGAGGTAGATTTTATATATTTTTAAAAGTTTGTCGAAAGATGCGCAACGAAACTGCGTTTTCAAGCAACTGTCCTCTTTCTCTCTCTCTCTTTAAGCGCTCTGCCTCTTCTACACCACCCCAACAATCCTTCCTTCCTTCACATTATATCCAGATTATATTATAAACTTAGATTTTTCGTGTTATTGATCTAAAATTCACTTTTTGTTTCCCTCACAAAAATGGAAAATGTGATCTGGGTTTTTCATAGAATGGATTAAAACAATCGGAGATTTTCACAGAAAATTGTGTGATGGGTCTGGTTGATTCATTGTTCGGAAAAGATGCAAGGAGATTTCTCAAAAGGAAAGATAGTGATGCTGCAGACGCAGGTGCCTTGTTTATACATTATTAATGAATCTGTTCACCTTCCTCATTTAATTCATTTACAATATTGTTTCCTATGAAATTCAGAGATTTCTCGTGATACAGAGACGATGCTTTCTTCTCACATTGTCTCTGTTTTGAATCTTTGATTGCTCAATGGTTTTGATCGGATTATTAAGAGAGAAATGTTTTGATCATCATAAGGGTTCTGATGAAATTTCCAATACGAAATTTTTAGTCTTCATCACCTGTTTGATGAATTGCCTTTAGGTTTGTTTGATCTGTTTTTCGATTTTTGATTATCAGGACGAGCTTTGGAAGAACTCAGAAGCTCTCTATACAATGAGCTCAAAACATCAGAAGGAGCTAAACGGCAACAACAGAGATTTTGTGGCCCTGTTGTTGCAATGTCCTTTAATTTCATTGTTGCAGTTGGAATCATCCTTGCTAATAAATTAGTAATCCACTTTATCCAAAATCCAATATTTTTCTCTTTTCCATGTTAGTTGTGATTGTAAACTTTGTCTGTGGGGGTTTAATTCTGCAGGTAATGGGAAGAGTTGGATTCAATTACCCAATTTTTCTAACATTGATTCACTATGCTGTTGCTTGGATTCTTCTAGCTTTCTTCAAGTCTCTCTCATTGCTTCCAATGTCTCCTCCATCGAAGACAACACCATTCTCCTCCCTCTTCTCTCTTGGAGCTGTCATGGCCTTTGCTTCTGGACTCGCTAATACCAGTCTCAAACACAACAGGTCCTTAATATTTACAGAATGATCATACATACCTCAAGCTGTGAACTTACCTTTGGTTACCATTGTCTCATACTTGAAAGATTTTGTCTTCTGTTCCTGTTTACAGCGTTGGATTCTATCAGATGGCTAAGATAGCAGTGACCCCAACGATTGTTCTTGCCGAGTTCGTTCTCTTTAAGAAAACTATCTCTTCCACAAAGGTTTTGCTTGAGTACTATGACATTTCACCAAATCAATAAAGAATGACCACAAGTTTTTAGGTGCTTACTCTGTTTTGGGGTTTGTTATTTCACAGGTCATGGCATTAGCCGTAGTATCTCTAGGCGTGGCAGTAGCGACAGTGACGGATCTAGAATTCAATTTGTTCGGCGCATTGGTTGCTGTTTTTTGGATTATTCCAAGCGCCATCAATAAAATTCTCTGGTCAAATCTTCAGCAACAAGCAAATTGGACTGCCCTAGCGTGAGAACCTCTCTCTTCCATTTACTTCAGATTTAAGCAATGGAAGTCTCTTAAGATAATAAACTCTATATTCAATGCAGATTGATGTGGAAGACAACGCCATTTACAATCTTCTTCTTTTTGGCTCTCATGCCATGGCTTGACCCACCTGGAGTTTTGCTGTTCAAATGGGATTTAGGTAACTCTTCTGCGATCCTTGTCTCGGCTCTTCTCGGCTTTCTTCTCCAATGGTCTGGTGCACTCGCTCTCGGGTAAGTCTTATGTTCTCTGCTTCGGTTTGAAGATCAATCTTGTGTGTTATATGGTTAGTTTGGGGTCCATTTTGCTCTGCAGAGTCTTGAATTATAAAAAGAACAAAACCTAATAAATCTGAACCGGTTCAGATTCACAACTTAAACCGTATAGAGTGATATAAAACCATACATTAAGACCATCTCTAAACAACAAACCGAACCAAAACCGGCTAAATCTCATTACCAAAACCGAACCAAATCAAAGTGCTAAAAGTTGTTGTCTCTTGCAGGGCAACCTCTGCAACATCTCATGTAGTATTAGGCCAATTTAAGACATGTGTGATATTGCTTGGAGGTTACGTTATCTTTGGTTCCGATCCTGGTTTCATCAGCATCTGCGGCGCTGTGGCAGCTCTAGCCGGCATGTCTGTCTACACGTGGCTCAATCTTCCGGGGAAATCCATCGATCACATCTCGAACAAGCAGCTTCCGAAGCAAAACGTTACCGTTTCAAAACCAAAAGCTGAGGCTGACGACAGAGGAGGAGAGACCGGAGTAACCGTAATTTCTGTTGATCCGATTCTCCCCAAGACAACAACTGCAAATATCACATAATTTTACGTTTTTAATAGAAGGCAAAGAAAAAGAGTTTAGTTTGTAAGAATGGTTTAAATTTCAGCATATTTTGATATCCAATTAGTTTAGCTTATACAAGAAATACAAATTTTGTTTAAAACTTATGACGTGAATGTAGATACACTATTGTAGAGAAATTGATCTCGCTAAGAGTCTTGCATAAACGTAAATGGCACACGTATTTAACGAGTTCCCGGTATTCAAACCGGTACGTCTCGTGGGAGTCTCTTCCTCCCAAAATCCACTAGAATCAAAAGGGATTATTACACACACACTCACTCACTCTCTCTTTGTGATGTGTTTTCTTAGGTTCTTACAAAAGACAAGACACGTTACTAATACTCCCCAAGGTGAACTCTCTTTTTTTTTTTATATTACTTTTGTCTTCTCAATGTGTCTCTTTGTCTCTCCTTGTAATTCCCATTTAGCATGCTTCACTTGGCTCAAGAGAAGACATTTTACCCCCTTTTCACGTTTACGTCTCAGCATAAACCATTTGCTAATGGGCTGCAGAGATAACAATTGGCCCAATAGAAGCCTAATGTGTAATGGGCCAAACATGATCCACAAACTCCACCTTTTTTGGCCCCATAACACATCCTTTCTTCTCCACGTGATGCCTTTCTTCTTCTTCTTCTTCCAGCGACTTCTGATTTGGATTTTTTTTTTTTTTCTTTCCTTTGTTTTCCATCGCCATCGCCATCGCTCAATCAATCTACTTCCCCTCTTTCCTTCAACGATTCTGGCCAGCGTTGCTTCCAGTGGATTCGCCTCAGAGTCTCTCCTTTTCGATTTCTTGTGTATGTGGCTTCTCCATCTTCCATGAGTGAAGTCAATCGATCTTTCACCACATACAGCTCCTTCTTCGGCCTTAGGTAAGACTTTCTTCCTTTGATTTTCTGAGATTTTGGTTTCGCTTTTCTTCTTGAAAATTCTTCTTGCAGTAGAAGCCTTTAATTTTACAGCCACTTCTCAACCAAATCGATGAGCATTTAACTCACATTCACCAAACTTTTATCCTTCATCTCCTTCTCAATTTCCAATTGAAAAACTGGTCTTGAAGAATATTTGGCTTCATGTGTTATCTCCATGTTTTCTTCTTCTTGTCAGGAACTCCACCTGAGACCAAACTCCATGTTCTCTGGTCTCTCTTTCTCACAGGTAACTCCATCTCTTCTCCTTATTTTTAGATTGAAAATCGTAGAACTAGGAAATGCTTCAAACAAAAACAATTTTAATTGTTCCTGAC
>OVAX01003167.1:0-22061 GCA_900406405.1 Lepidium africanum
TTTCGTATATAAACTTTTTTGACTCGTGTCATTTAAGTTTTTAGACACATATTCAATTTGTCTTTAAACTTGTATTTAATTAAGATTCTTGACCCACATTCATTTATGGTTTTAAACCCATATTCATTTAAAATTTTAGTTTCATATTCATTTTACGTTATTGTTTTATTATGTATAGAGATTAGAAAAATTCTTAATCATTATAAAAATATTCAAATAAATAAATCATTAGTAACATACATTAAACCAACGAAAATCAAATCTTAATTGGGTAGAGATTCTTTTTTAAACCAACAAAAATCAAATTTTAATTGGTTAAAGTTTCTTTTTTTAACATACGAAATTCAAATCTTAATTGGTTAGAAACTCCTTTTTAAACCAACAAAAATCAAATCTAAATTGGTTAGATATGCCTTTTTAAACCAACAAAAATTAAATCTTAATTGGTTAAAGTTTCTTTTTTTTAACAAACAAAATTCAAATCTTAATTGGTTAGAGACTCATTTTTAAGCCAACAAAAATCAAATCTTAATTTGTTAAAGTTTACTTTTTAATTGTATATTTTTATTGAAATCGAGTTAAAACAAATAATTAGTTTTTTAAATAATCTTATCTAAACAAAAAAATAAATTAATTAGTTAAAACAAATCGACCAATCAAAACAAATGAAGGGATTTAAAATCTCTATTATATTACTACAAAGATTTGGAAAGTCTTATTGCTACGGTTTTATTATAATAGAGATACGAAAAATCTTATTGCTTTGGTTTTATTATAATAGAGATAAAGCTGAAATATTTTATAAAAGATTAAAACATTAAAATTGGCGAAAAAGAAAAATGAGAATATGTAAAACTAAGTACATCCTATTAGGATTAGGAGAATTTTTTTAAATAAATATTGATTAAGATTAGGAATATAATTATTATATGACAATACCCTAAATATTCGCGTGATTGTGTATTGATGTTATATGAAGTTTGTTAGATGCTTAAGCATTAAGTAATGTTATTTAGCCTTAGTTTAAGAGATTATAGGCAAGTTATATTAATTTAACTATATTCAAGAGATTAGAATTATAATAGATTAATGATTTTTATTAATAGATAATCTCACAGGAAACATATATGCGAGAATGTTAAGTTTGTTGGTGTTAATATTAGTTAGACTACAAAAAATAATATTTAATCTAGATAATAATAATTAATTAATCAGTTATAGAATTTTATCAACATATAATTGTGTGACAAATATTATGTGGAAATATTTCCTAGTAACAATACGATTTAGTCCAAAACAGATAATATAACACGGTTTTTAAGTTAATGCTACGATTTAATTATAAATAGAGATAGCCGAGTTCTTATCTGCAAATTAGGGTGATTTAGCTAAAGTTTTGACATCGAGAGTTTAATTTATTTATACTACAACTAGTAGATTAAGTTTTTTTAAAATGGGTTTGAGGCTATATATAGATTAAATTTGTCGATCTGAGTTTTTTTTTTTATGAATTGAAGAGTGGAATTGAAAAAAGGCAGATTTGTCATTAAAAATAAAAGAGAATGAAAAACAAAAAGAGAAGATTGGCTGAAATGGCTGGCTTAGTCGATAAAAGGAGAGTAAGAAGGCCCACACCACCAATGAGCCACCGACCGACCAAACCGTCCTCACCGCGAAAACTTATTATTAATTCTTTCTTTTGGAATTGACCCCTCATCTTTTATTTCCTATTTATTTCCCCCTAATACAGACATTTTGGATTTGTATTTATATACTATGGTTTCCAAATCCACATCACCGTTGATTTCACATAACTTTATTCATTTCTAATTTGTGCCAAGGAAAATGAATCGTCACCGCCCTGAAATGGTCACTATGAATTTCATTAGAATCAAATTTTGCATCATAAATAGTGTCACAATTCTATTAATTAGTTATGTCCAACTAATTGTGTACGTAAGAAAATAAAAAACATAATGATGATAAACTCATACACATTTGCATATTTGGTTTGTTGTAGACTACATCGAATCAAAAATATTATAATAATAAAACAAAATAATAATATGTTGTATAATTGAAAAATACTCCATAATTTAGTATAGTGGAAACATCATTTTGTTCGGTGGGTATTCTGGCACATAAATTGTTTTTAGTTAACTTCCAAAGTTCTAATTTTATAATGTTCTTTTTTCTAATTAATTCCTTTATTTATTTAATGTATGAGCTTAAGGGAAGTCAATTAAAATCAAAAGTGGTAAAGTTAGCCAAATTGGCGGCTATAGAAGCGTCAAAGTTCAAAGAAATGTAGCCAATGGTCTTCCAAGACTTTTCATCGTTAATATGGAAGAAAAAAACTGAAACAAAAATATTTATGTTAGAATCTCAATAAACATCATAGTCTAACTGAAATTTGTTTAAGACATGCTGTTAAAAGACCGGACTCTAATTCACCGCAAAAGAAAAGAATATGAAATAACAAACCCAATTCCTTAATATGTTTTCTTTTTATAGTTTCAATTTCTTCTTTTCTGGGATTTTACAGCTTTATACAAGATTCTACTGAGAATGTGAATTTTTTCTTAATAATCTATACTGTGATGGGCCCTTTTATATAAGTCAGTACCTAAGTTTAACAATATCAATGTATCATGCTAAAACTTCGCACTCAAAACAGTCATTTATATAAAACAAAGAACATGTCTGGAGAGTGATATGTCAGTATCCTAACGGCAATTTTTTTAGGAATTTAATGTTGTGAATGTTATAAAATAACTAATTTTATATATTATATTATATTATTTTATTAGATGAAGAGAGTGATCTTGGAATAACAACCAAAGAAAAAGTACGGAAAAGATATTTCAACCTGATAAAATCCTCGTGATCAGATCTCTGAACCATAAAGTTGATTCTCTCGCTCGTTCTATTAGAGAGACTACTCATGGTTTAGTGTTGTAAACTGTTCACATTCTCGTTTTGAGTGAGGTTCTATTATTAATATTATCATTGGTTGACAAAAAAAAAATGAAGAGAGTGATCCAAAGTGAGTTGAGTGTATTATTACTTTTCTTTCTATTGGTGCAAGTAAATTACAATAGATAATCTCACATATATATAGTACAAGTATGTAGGTAGAAATATATGACGGTAGAAGTTAAAATATTAAAATATTATCTTTTGGATAATTACTGATTTATAACACTCCCCCTTATTTATCCAAATTATAATGTACTACGTACTGGCTTGTTAAAAACTTTGTTATGGAAAAACTCAGTGGGATAAAAACCATGACGAGGGAAAAAGAGTGCAATGACATAATCTCCCCTCAAATGATGGATATTATAGATTTCGTAGTTGACGCATTCCGATGTTGTGAACATGTTTTCTGAACGCTGTAGTGGAAAACGCCTTTGTAAACAGATCAGTTGCATTGTCCACTGAATGAACGTATTGAATATCTACTTCTTGATTCTTCTCGATTTCTCGTGTATAAGAGAAAAATCTTGGGGGAATATGCTTCGTTCGGTCGCTCTTGATATAACCTTCTTTGGGTTGAGCGACACATGATGCGTTGTCTTCAAACAATTTTGTTGGCTCTTTCTTTATGATTATTCCACTTGCTTCTTGTATATGATGAGTTATTGATCTGAGCCACTTGCATTCTCTACATGCTTCATGAAGAGCAATTATCTCTGCATGATTTGAAGAAGTTGTGACTAGTGTCTGTTTTTGAGATCGCCAAGAAATTGCAATTCCTCCAACCATAAAAACATAACCGGTTTGTGATCTGGCGTTATGCGTATCTGATAAATAACCTGCATCTGCAAAACCAACACTACATTTTCTGTTATAAAATAATCACAAATCAATTGTTCTCTGAAGATAACGGAATATATGTTTGATTTCATTCCAATGTCTGCGCGTCGGTGACGAATTGTATCTTGCAAGCAGATTTGTAGCAAAAGCTATATCTGGTCTAGTGCAATTCGTAAGATAAATTTGTCCACCAATGGCGCTCATATAAGGTACTTGAGGACCTAATATATCCTCGTTATCTTCACAAGGTCGGAATGGATCTTTATCAATATCAAGAGATCTATTGACCATTGGAGTACTCAAAGGAGTCGTTTTATCCATGTAAAAGCGTTTTAAGATTCTTTTCATATAATTTGATTGATGTACAAAAATTTCGTTCCGAAGATGCTCGATCTGGAGCCCAAGACAAAAAATTTTCTGTCCAAGATCTTTCATTTCAAACTCTTCTTTCATATGAGTCCTTGCATCATTAATCTCATTTTGAGTTTGTTCAGGTCGTCAACATATACAGCTATGATCACAAATCCGAATAAAGATTTCTTAATAAATACGCAAGGGCATATCACATTGTTGGTATATCCTTTATCCAACAAATATTCGCTTAAGCAATTATACCACATGCGTCTAGATTGTTTTAATCCGTAAAGTGATCGCTGTAATTTGACTGAACATATCTTTTTTGATTTTGACCTTAATGCTTCAGGCATCTTTAATCCTTCTGGAATTTTCATGTATATATATCAGTATCTAGTGATCCATATAGATATGTTGTCACAACATCCATTAGATGCATATCAAGATTTTTAGATGCCGCTAGGCTCATCAATAATCTGAAGGTAATTGCATCCATTACCGGATAATATGTTTCTTCATAATCAATTCCTGGTCTTTGAGAAAATTCTTGGGCAATAAGTCGGACTATATATCTTGTTACCTCATTTTTCTCATTTCTTTTTCGTACAAAAACCCATTTATACCCAACGAGAATTATATGTTCATGTGTTATGACAATAGGTTCAAAGACTTTTCTTTTATTAAGGAAGTTTAATTCAGTTTTAATGGTCATTTCTCAATTCTCCCAATCAGATCTTTTCTAGCATTCTAGTATAGACCTTGGATCTGGATCATCACTTTCATTATCAATTTCTTTTGATACAGAGAATGAGAAAATTCCATCATCATCTTCTATTCATCTCTAACCCAATTTTTCCCGTTTTCATGATTTTCGTTATTTTCGTCTTCAGGGCTTTTCTCTGTATTTGGTTTTTCTGGACCATTTTCATTTTCTGTATTTGGTTCTTTTGGAAAATTTTTATTTTTATTTTCATTTCCTAATTTCTTTTTCTTCTGGGGATTTTTATCTTTAGAACCTATTGGTCTTCTCCTTTCAACTGAACCTTGGGTTCATTTGCTACATTTCTCTCATTTTGTTCTTCCAGAACAATAACTCTTGATGGAACATTCACAGTGGGTATATATGATTTTGTCATCCTTTTTGTATCGGTGAAAGCATCTGGTATTTGATTTGCCATATTTTGTAAATGCACAATTTTCTGAACTTTCAGTTCACGTTGATTTGTAGGAGGATCAAGGTGCAACAACGATGGTGTGCACCATGTAATATCTTTTGGAACATTTTTAGTTCCTCCCCCTAACTCTGGAAATTCATCTTCATGAAAATGGCAATCGGCAAATCGTGCCGTAAACATATCACCAATTTTTGGTTCCAGATACCGAATTATACTTGGTGACCCAATATATATTCCCAATCTCCTTTGTGGTCCCATTTTTGTACGTTGTGGTGGTGCTATAGACACATATACTGCACAACCAAAAACACAGAGGTGGGATATATCTGGCTTATGGCCAAATGTTAATTCTAATGGGGAGTATTTATAATACGCACTTGGCCGTATCTGAATTAATTATGCAGTGCAAAATTCCATGTCCCCATATTGAAATTGGGAGTTTCGTTCTCATTATTAATGGTTTTGTTATAAGCTGCAACCGTTTAATTAAGGACTCAACCATACCATTTTGTGTATGAACGTGTGGGACTGAACGTTCAACATCAATTCCCAATGACATACAATAGTCATTGAAGGCTTGTGAAGTGAATTCACCAGCATTATCAAGCCTCACTTTTTTATCATATAATCAGGAAATTGTGCCCGTAACCTGATTATTTGGGCAACAAATTTTGCGAAAGCCATATTTCGTGTGCTTAATAAACACACATGTGACCATCTGCTAGATGTGTCAATTAAAACCATAAAATATTTAAATGGTCCGCATCGTGGATGGATAGGTCCACATATATCACCGTGTATTCTTCCAAGAATACCGGAGATTCATTGCCAATTTTCACTGGTAATGGCCGAGTTATTAGTTTTCCAAGAGAACAAGCATTACATGGAAATTCTCTTGCTTGAAAAATCTTCTGGTTTTTCAGCGGATAGCCATTTGTATTTTTCATAATTCTTCTCATTATGACTGAACCAGGGTACCCTAAACGTTCATTCCAGATTTTGAAACATGTAAACATTGAGTTTAATGTAATATATGATTCAGTCACATTTATTTTTATGGAATGTAATCTAAAAGATAAAGCTGACAGCTTTTCCAATGTATATTTTTTTTCTGAATTTACGGATGTAATGCAAAGATATTCAATGTCATTTTTATTCATAGTTTCTATATGATATTCATTTCTGCGGATATCTTTGAAACTTAACAAATTTCTATAAGATTTAGAAGAATATTATGCATTATTTATCTCAAATTTTGTTCCCCTTGGCATTGAAAAATAAGCTCTTCTGGAGTCTATAATTATTTTTGCATTACCCGATATAGTATTCACGCTTCTGGCGGAATTATTTATTTTAAGGGATGAAAAATATTTTTTATCCTTTAATATTGTGTACGTTGTAGCACTGTCTACCAGACATATATTTTCATCCATGTTTTCAAATTTCGTCATATCCTGATTTGCAAAAATTTATGAAAATACATTAATATTACAAAATAAAGATAAAAACTATTTTACGAACAAAAAAGAAATATAATAATATACAATCATGTCATAACATCTTCTTCAGGAAGATCATCTTCTTCATGAAGTTTTAGTTATTTCTGATTTTCGTTGATATCTACAGAATCAATAGCGAAATCAGCTACATCGAGATAATTATCAATATCTATACCATCAAATGAGAGTCTAACTTCATTTTCATTAGAAGGCCCGACTTCATTGTCAAAAGATGGTCCGGCTTCATTATCAAAAGAAGTTTTGGCACCATATAGGAAGTTGGTTTCCTTTTCTTTTTCCTTGTTCTTTTGCGACTCCTGATAAAGCTTGACAAAAAGTTTTGGCGTACGACATGTACGCGACCAGTGACCTTTCAAGCCACATCTATAGCAACGATTTTCATGTTGCTTATTTTCAACTTCTTTTCCTTTTGACTCTTGATTATTTCTTTCATAATTATTAGGACGAGAATTTCTTATTTGTCCGCGTCCATTTCCATGACAATATCCTCCTCTTCCACGACCTCGGTAGTTATTCCGACCGCATCCGCATCCATTACAATTGTTATAATTTGTGGATGCAACATTCACTTCTGATAATGATGCAGATCCAGTTGGACGAGATCGATGGTTTAACATTACCAGCTTATTGTTTTGCTCTGCCACGAGGAGAACTTGCATTAAGTATGAATACTTCTGGTATTCATTTGCCCGATACTATTGTTGCAGAATCACATTTCCAGGATGAAATGTCTAGAGAGTTTTCTCGATCATGTCATAGTGGATGATCTTTTCTCCACATAACGTTATCCTGGAAGTGATTCCAAATAGTACAAAATTATATTCACTTACGCTCTTATAATCCTGGAACCAGAGGTTCAATCACTCATGTTTTGCTTTTGGTAGGATCACATATCTCTGGTGATTGAACCTATCTTTGAGTGAGTGATTGAACCTATCTTTGAGTGACTGCCAAAGATCTGCATGATCTTCTTTTGTTAAATATTCATCTTTTAAACCATCGTGGATATAATGTAATAAAAATATCATGGCATTGGCCTTTGACTCTTCAGGAGTCTTTTTGGACTTATAGATGATATCGATTAATCATTTTCCTTTCACGTGTAGTTTTACTGCAAGTGCTCATCTTGTATAATTATGTCCGGTTATATCCAGGGCAGCAAACTCGAGTTTAGCCAAATTTGACATGATTACTGCATAATAATTTAATAATAATGAAATTTATTATTCAATATAAAATAAAATAACATTATCATGAAAATAATCAGAGCATAAATGACTCAATCATAATAAATTAAATATGATGCAATAACGATAAATGTAAATATATAATTTGTCTTCAAGACAAATTTATTTATATTTATTTATCTGCATGATAAATTTGTTTCAATTTATTTGTCAATGGGAAAAAAATTATTTATTTTATTTCTTTTGTTTTACCGTTCTTCAAGAAAGTTTTGTATATGTCTTCGAGATATTTTTATTGTTCTTTCTTGAACAATTTGTGATTGTCTTCTGGATATTTTATCGTTCTTCTGGAATGTTTTTTATTTTATTTTATAAATATCTTGTAGACATTTAAAAGCATTGATCTGAGGAGACATAGTCTACCATATGATCATAAGTCATTTAAGGAGGCAGAACCTACCATATAATCGTGATCGTGGAGGCAGAACCTACCATAACGATCAGTTCGGAAAAATGCAACGCCTATCATCCCGAACATGTATGGGGAACGAATTACCCTTATTAAGGCGGTAAGCCGACCATTATAACAGTATATAAATTTAAATTTAAATGAACAGTATAACAATATATAAATTAAAAATACATATACATATATATATATATATATATGGGGAGTAAATCACCTAGGGCATAGCCCCTTCATTATAATAGGAATTAAATTTTAAAAAAATTAGATCATACCTTCGGTTCAATATTAGAACATAGCAACTCGTGCTGATAATGTGTTATAAAATAACTAATTATATATATTATATTATATTATTTTATTAGATGAAGAGAGTGATAGAAAGTGAGTTGAGTGTATTATTACTTTTCTTTCTAATGGTGCAAGTAAATTACAATAGAGATACTCACACACATATATATATATATAGTACAAATATGTCGGTAAAAATATATGACGGTAAAAGTTAAAATATTAAAATATTATCTTTTGGATAATTACTGATTTATAACATTGAATACAATTTTTTCTGAATAAAAACTGATTTTGTTGTACATTAAAATACATTACTCAAATCCATAATTTAGTAAGATTGAATTTTTTTGGGGGCTAAGACCATCTCCATGGATGATATGTTTAATTGGAGGTTTTAAAGTAATAAAATAATATTATTTTTATAAGAATTTGTTTTTTATTAAAATTTTGTTTTAAAAGAAAAGTTGCTCAATCATGTAGTGAAGGTAAGAGTTTCTTATTTAGGAACCTGAGTCTCTTCTTTAAAAACCTCAGTTTCTTTTCTCTATTACATTTTTTATTTTTAAAATTTTTTTAACGCTAAAAAATTGTGTTACCATCTCTTATTGGAGATGGTCTAACAATATCTATTTCATCAAAGTCCCAAAAAAGAAAAATCCACACGAAAATAGAATATAATCCAAATTTAGAAATCTGATTTAATGGATAATTAATCTATGAATTAATTACCTAGAATACACCTTTTTAAGTTTAATTTACTTAGACTAGTCATTGTCTACTCTCATCCGAAGACTACATATTTTCAACACATCTATATTATTATCTATAATGCAGAAAGACAAAACTACCTTTTTGTGAATTAATGTCATATCAATTCCTTCTCCCACGAGAAACCAAAAGGTCGTGACATTTCTATCTTCTCTATGTTCTCTCCATTTGTAATCTTGAACCTTCCATTAATCTTTTTGCTCACTTTTTATAATCTCAGACAAGGCCCCAGGAGTCTAGTCACCGTTTTCACTAACAAAGTTTCGTCTTCTCAGATTCTCACCACACTCTCGATTCCGATTTTTCATGCAACAACTTTGACATGTGTCTTTTATTTGTTTATAGCTTCTTCCCATCTTTGATTTATCTATTCTCCCATTTGATTTTCACTTTTTGGTTTCCACTAAGTGAACCCTAAATCGTAATCGATGTAAACATCTGTAACCTTTTCAACCTCTTTCTAAGTTTTGATCAATCACCACTATATGTGTTTCCCTTGATTTGTCTTTTCACACGTTTTCATACATTTTTCAGTCGTTACGGAGTGGACATATTGTATAGATGTGTCCATTTTCTCGTGTGGCCGTCTACACAGTGTACATAGAAAACCACGACGTATACCAGGGACATTATTTCTGTATTTGTCCCCCCTTGAGTATTGTATTTATTATGCATGTGTACTTCTGTGTGTTTCACCATCTCCTTCTACCTGTGTGTTTACTTGTATTGTCTGTCCATGTACAAGGACATTATTTCTACTACAGGTCTATCATCGGTGGACAGATCTCGGAACCATATACAGGTATGAAAATCTACAACGTTGTTGACAAAACATAATTAAGATGTCTACCAGGGACATTATCTCTATAGTTGTCCCCTAACCCTATTATATTTGAGTTTCATGTCTACTTTTGTGTATTTCACCATCTCCTTCTTCATGTGTGTTTACTTGTCTTCCTTTTCCCTTGCTTACAACAGACTAATGGCTCCCAAAACTATGGACAGTTGCTGATGAATGACCCAAACGATGCTATGTGGACGACCTTCGTCTGGAGTTTGCCATGGACTTATTCGACGAATTTTTCCACCCTTCATCAGGGCGTGATTAGTTAAGCTATTTTCTTAGTAGGCATTACGACATTTTGTTTTTGTTGCTCCCTCTGTTTCTCTTAGATTGTATCCCTTTTGTTAACATCTTAGTAGGAATTAAACACACACCTCTGACCTTTTACCCTTTACCCATTTCCTCTTTTCCTATATGACCGAATTGTCTCCTCCTTCTAAAACACCCTTTTGCTCTCTAAAACACATACCTCTGACATAGATGTGTATTCACTCGTTAGTGAATTCTATTCATCGCGATGCAGTTATTTAGTTTACCGCAACCACAAGTTTAACATCTTTTGTGTCTAAGTAATACTGTCTTTGAGAGGCTTTTTGTCCATGCATTATGTTGACACTAAACATTCTGTGTTTACTTTCTTTTGACATTTTTGCCCAAACACCCACGTGCACGTCACATCCATTTATCCCTTCTTTCTTCTTTCACGCACGGGATTCATTTCCTGTCTTTCTTATTGTAATTGCTTAGGGGCGTTTTATTCACATATACCCCATTTTGAAGAAAGGTGTCTTTAGGAGAATGTTTCAGTTTTGGGCTATTCCTTACAATTAAAAACTTTAAGGGGTTACATAGTAAAATATTCTCTTAATCTATAAGGCCCAATTTAATCCTCTATGAAAAATCCAAAAAGTTTAAAAGAGACAAAAATATCCTAAAGTAAAAACATTAGACCCACCAATGCCAAACTTCTCGGGAAATGGCTGCTAGATTTCTAGCGAGATGGTGGTGGCTTTTCTAGTGCATACGACAGTAACTTCATAAAATTGGTCGACGGCGGATCTTTGGCTACACCAAACAGCAAATCTTGTCTTCTCAGATTATTGATGGGTTAAGATTGAGTTTGTCGAGTTGTACTAATAAGGTTATAGGGGGGAAGGGAAGGGATGGTAGAGATTTCCATATCTCAACCATAAATAATGGAGGGAGAGTTCTCGAAAGCAGGTGGTAAAAATAACTCAATGGGATGTAAAATATAATTTTCATCAATGACTACGATGTACTTCCAAAAAGCGAGTGGTTCTTTATACCAGGAGCCAAAAACAAAGAGGAGTTGCATAAAGAAATAAACTAAATTTGAATTAAGAGTAAAAAGGAGAAGACATAGACCTCATGATACTACCTACAAATATGATTCATCATATAGCTCTAACGGTCGTTGCCAGAAGAGACAGTGAAAGAATGAGAGCCGTATTAAATTGCACTGAATAGAGAGAAAAGTTACAATAGATTTCAAATAACTATGAAAATTATATGATTTATGATTGTCATAAAAGAGTTAGAGAATCACATTCGAACATGTTGTTAATAAATAACTATGAAAACTATATGATTTATGATTGTCATAAATGACTTAGAGAATCCATTCAAACGTGTTGTTAATACAATCCACTAGATTCTTAATTTTTTTTATTAATAATTGATTTTCTTGTACATTAAAACAAAATCAAATTGAATTTTTATATTCGTAGTATTAGTAAAATTTTAGGATATATTTTTTATAAATAATTTAAAAATCAAATATTAAATAACTTTTAATAAGTTGTAAAAATAATTTCCAATAAAGCGAACTTTTTTTTGTCTTATCTGGCCTATATATTCTTATCTGGCCTATATCTGGATTAGATTTGGTTTTGTTTTTTAAATTTCTCTTTCCAATAACGCTTACGTTGAGGCCCTTCAACCGATTTGTTCGGTTTCGAAACCGATCTTTCGGATTTGACAATTTCCCATCAAGGTTGTTGGTGATGTTTAGATCATGTGGAGCTCGCCGACCTTTGGAGGAGTAATTTTTTGCTTAGCATTGGTTTTTCACAGTTGGAGTTTCAATGTCAGTTTGATTGTGATTCGACCATTACGATGGATTTTGTGGAGGTGGACGTGAAAACAAAGATTCCTGCTAAAGAATGGTGTTTTGCGGTGACTTGGTCGACACTGGAGCTTGCATTCCATCACGCAGAAGGTAAGGCCTCATGGATTACTAGATGCACGTCAGAGATCTTCACCGCTGCACACATGGAGATAGATGGCAGACGAATACACGAACGTGTAAAGTTATCAAATACTCTAAAATTGGGCTTTATGGGCCTTTTTTTTCAGGGCATCATGTGTTTAAATCATGTAATCTTAAAGTTTTGATCTCATTTGGGCAATAATAATAAATTAGACGGCAAAAGAATGATTTTTTATAAATTGGATCTCTTTTACCTTTGTGTATGTATAAAACTTGTAATCCGACAAAAAAAGTATAAAACTAGTAACCTATAAAAACTATACATAATCTCCATAATTTCTTTTTACTAACAAATATATCAGATATATAATTATGGTTGAAAAAATTAGATACATATATATATATATAATTAAAATATATATATATATAATTATATTATTTTTTTAACAATTTGATCATGTTTTTCATCATTATTATATATATACCATTTTTTTTGTCAACTGAGACTGTATTAAAGAGGAGAGAACCTCAAAATCCGAAGCACAAGCTGATTATACAATACTACGAGTGAGAAAACTAGTCACGTGATTCAGAGATTTAGGGATTACATGTAGGAAAAAAGAATGGAAAATGCTCTTCATTCTCGAATAATCTTCTAGGTAAGTGGAGAACGCCAAACACTCTTCAATAGCTAAAACCATCTGGAAGACATCTGAACTATTTATTGCTAACTCGACCTCTAACATCTGGAAAAAGAGAAGGCTTACCATAGCCCAAAGAACTGTTTTGAACTCTTAATGAAGAGCTGAAAGACTTCTTGGAATTGCATGAGCTCCATGTACGTTTCCTCTATAGAGTCTGAGAAGCAGAACAAACCAAGACCAGAAAAAAGGCTGAAGCACACCATGCTCCATCAACAAAGCAACGAAAACCAGTAAAACCAAGATTTGTTGAAGACGGCTGGGTCACCTCTCTAGGATGGATCGGAACTGATTATCCTGAGTTGAAAAAAGGAGATACATCTTTTCTAGCAGAGAACCATCATGAAGCATCTGATTTAACCTGTTTTACTATTTTTCTTGGATCCGTATCAACATTCAAATTTTTTTTTTCCGCATTTCTCGCCTTCCAGATATACCACATAATTAACACTCAAATAAATCAACAAATGCCAACAAATATCACTGCAAGCACTTGAGGTTCAAATCCACAAGGAACCTATAACTAAGACTATAGGATTCTCACTTATGCTAAAACAATCCAAAGAGAGTGAAATTAAACTACTACTACTACTCAATCTAAATCAAAACCAAACAAGGCAAGAACTGAACAAACTCAAACACAAGACAAACTTAAACAAAAATAGAACGATAAAAGAAGCAAAGAAAATTAAACAAAGGTGAATGACTTTAGGCAAAGTAATTGATCAAAGGAAAAGACTGCTAATGAATGATGCAATAACGAAGCATTAAGCTCAACCTAGGACATGGAACACAACTATAGATTAACCCACTCTCATGGCATCAACTACTTTACCAATCAATCAATTGAGCTAAACTCATTGATTGAAGAATCTCAATCAATCGATACCAATCATGGATATCGTACGCATTGTTCGTCCACTCGATAATTTCAATTCTGTTCATATAAGGTTTTCTTTGTATATGTTTTTTTTTAATTGTAAAATTCTTTGGATCTGTTCAATAGCTAACTTAGTTAATCCAGAATATTGTTTAACTCTTTTTATTATTAGTGAAGAATCTCAAAATCTTGTGAATGTACGTGATGAATAATAAAAATGGAGGTTTGATTTTTTTTTCTTTGTGAAATCACCTTTTAAATAGGTGGGATTTTGAGATTTATATTTTCAACTAAAAAAGTATTCAAAATATCCCAAAAGTAAGTTGAGAAATTTGCTTTTTAAAAATTGTTAACTTTTGAATAACAAGAAATTTCATATGATTTTGATAAACTATTGAATGAATAACAAAAGATTATGGGAGGTGTATTCAAAGTAAAATTTTAAGAGATTTGATAGGATTGAGATTTTGATAGATTTTAAGAGATTTTAGTGAGTGTTCATAATATATAAAATGATTTAAGTTGATTTTTATTTATTGTTCAAACAATTATATGGTGATTTTAGGAGATTTTTATAAATTATGGTGAGATACTATGTGAGTTTATGAAAAATTTTATATGATTTAACATTTATTAGAATCTTAAGAACAACCAATTACTCATCAATACACTTTCCCTTTACTTATGTTTTGTCACTTGTCATTTTTCACCAACATATCACCAAACACACTCAATAGAAATGAACAAAACTTGTAGCCACAAAGCATATTTAACAAACCCAATTCCCAGAATCAATCCACGAACCGTTTCATAAAGGAAAAACATATTTATCAAGTTGAACCAATCATATTCTCATTATACACACACCAAGCAAATACCGTCTCAAAGAAGAGAAAACCTATTCAAATATCCTTTGATAAATCGATTCTTAGAGTTAAGTGCAAAGATGATCAACTTTCTCAGAAACCAAGGAAAAGTAAGAAGGAGAGGACGAAGATGTTGACGTTGATGATGAGACGAAGATGGAGATCAGATTCTCATCTTACTCAAGAAGTTTAAGGATGATTTGGACATTAAATTGATTAAGATGGGTGTTAGAGAAGTTTATGGATGATTTGGACATGAAATTGATTAAGATGGGTGTTAGATTTGCAGAAGATGGAAACAAGAATGAATCTTTGCAAAACATATTACAGTTATATTCATAAAGCAGAATCCTTTGGAGATGAGGGTTTAGGGTTTATGAGTGCTTAAATTATCTTCTGCTGTTTTTGGTTTTAAGTTGAATGTTATTTGATTATTTCGATAAAATGAAGACTTTTTTTTTTTGAAATCACACCATCTAAGGGTGGTGTTTTGAGGTTTTTTTTTCTTCAAGTAATAAGTCTTCAAAATCTCTCATAATCATATTAAAAGGATTTTCTAGAAAAAAATGTTAACATTGAATAACAAGAGATTTGATATGATTTTAAGAAATTTTTGATTGAATAACAAGAGATTATGTATAATTTTAAGTGATAATGTAGAAATTTCAAGTTCAATAACACATAATTTGAAAAATGATTTCGAAATCATTAATTGAATAACATGTGATTTTTTAAAAACACCAAAATCACTTAAAATTCTAATTTGAATACACCCCCTATGTATTATTTTAAGTGATTTTGTTGAAATTTCAAGTTCAATAACACATGATTTAAAAAGTGATTTAAGAAATCATCAATTCAATAACATGTGATTTAAAAAAAAATCAAAATCACCTAAAATTCCACTTTCAATACACCCTCCTTAATCCAAAAACAACAGATTCTATTGTATTTCACCAAATACATAATTGAATAAAACTTGGTTTCATTGAATTCTAAAATCCTTTATATTACGACATTGATTTATTGAATTTGGTATTTTAATGGATATTGTTAGATTCAAAACTTAATACTTTTTAATGAATTGTGATGAATTAAGTAGAATTTTGAAATCTATAACTAGTGGAATTAGATGAAGATTTCACACTATTTGAAAGTTGTCTAAAAAAATAATAATTGTTCCTATAAGTTTACAAATTCGTCAACGATTGTTGATTTTTGGTGGCGTAATTCTCAATCATCATCGAGAATTCATTGGATAATATGAGAAAAATATGTGAATGGAAGAATGGAGATGGTTTGGGTTTTCGGCAACTTGAGGATTTTAACTCATCCCTTCTAGCTAAGCAGTTATTGAGGCTTATTGACTATATGGACTCTTTGTTCTCCAGATTTTTTTGTGAGCGCTATTTTTGGAACTCGTGTCCCTTAGCTCCTCAGCGTACTTCTTCCCCTTCTTATGGTTGGCGGAGTACTATCTCTGATAGAGCTCTGGTATCCAAAGATTTAATTAAACGAGTGGGGGATGGCTATACGATTTTGGTATGTCATGATTTTTGGATCTCGGATGTCTCTCCTAGGCCTGCATCGGGTCCGTGGTCGTCTTTCTATTCAGTCTTGACTATGGATCATCTTATTGACACATAGTCTCGTAGTTTGAGGGCAGTTGTTAGATCCTCTTGATGCCCTTCTGGTTCTTGGTATTCTTATATCATGGAGAACTATATATGACTGGCTAGGTTGGCATTTTATGCGGTTTGGTAAGTATACAGTAAAAACTGGGTATTGGGTGGAGAGTAATATATTTCTTCGGGGTTCTGCTTCTTTTGGTCCGAATTTAATTGCACTTGATAACAGGAGTTTACTCTAGTTCTCAAATCCTATTACACTAAGATGTCCATGTAGTATAATAGGTGTAAATCCAAGTGGGAGTGTAACTAGCAATCAAAATATGATACACTACTATAATACAAGCCGAATAGATTCAATGGTTTGTAATTTATCAACCTAAATGAGCAATTTGAACAACGGGAAATGTAAATAAAAATCAAATAAGCAAAACACGAATCTAATTAGAAATTTTAAAAGTAACAGAACAAAGTGCAAAGAAAACAAAGTAATGGAACAAAGGCAGTGAAAACAAAGTGACGGAACAAAGTGTAGTGGAAACACAAAATCAAGCAGTGTGAAGAACTAAGCAGCTGATAAGAAAGAGAGGTTCTTAAGGGGTGGAGATCATGGACCAGAGTCTCACTGAAATCTACTAAATCGCTCAACAAAACTCAAACAGAGCGGATCTCTAGGCACTTAGTTCGTAACGACTGAATCCACTCTCATGGCAAACAATATCAGAAAAGCTATCAACAGACCTTATCATCATAAACGTTTAATAAACTAACTGGTGTGAAGCAACAAGTTAATCAAGCCTAATAAAAACCTTAGACATTCAATCTCTTGAGCTAAGAATGTAAATTTCAGATTCGGTTAGATTAGACAATTCAACACACCTTTCGGGTACTAAATATCTATGAACATATTTCAATTAATCAAAAAGAAACAAGCAACAACAACATCGAAACAAAAGAGATCTAGACTAATCTACTCTTAAGCGACTTAGTAAACTTAAGATCGACGTTAGTCTAATCCATTCCCTTAAGAACCCTAACTAATCTTCTGAAGCATAGGTGAAACAATCAAAACAGAAGTCAAAGTGAATGTCATGATCATAAAATTGAGAAAGTAGACTCAAATGAAAACAAACTAAAATCGCATTAAAAGCTCATAAAACGAAGTCGAATTTTGTTCTGGAAATACAAAAACGAAAAGCTCAAAGGGTTTATTGCAGTAGCGGTAAAAAACTTAGATAATTGATTTCAGTTACAACCAAGAGTATTTCTACTCTACTCTCCTCTTAAACCTAAAACAAAGTCCAAATCAGCCAACTCGACCCAGTGGGCTGAGTGGAGTGGTTTGGCCTGGCGCTGATAAAGTGGACTCGGCCCATAAACTGTAGTGGCATGTTGACACCGTCCATCAACTGAAGTAAGCCATGTCGAGTTGGCATGTAACAAGATCAGTTCGACGTTAGTCTCGAGTGGAATCAGTTTGATTCAATTCGGTTCATCCTCTACAATGGCCCGTCAAGTTGATTGGTAACAGGATCCACTTGACCAGCAACTCGAGTTCGAGCTCGAGCGGAGTAGTCATTGCGGACGGTGCGATGTAGACTCAACCATGAGCTCAAGTGAGATGGTGGACTCGATTGGCAACAAACTCAACCGGCAGCTTGAGTGGTCACGCCGAGTTGGTTCTATGTCCATCCTCTGCTCCCATCTTACTACAAATGCATCCCAATAACTCATGTTGCTGCGTCAAAGATGATCATTCAGTCCCATAGTCTATACATCGTCCATAATGCTCCGATTTGTTCTCCAAAGTACCTAAAATAGCTCCATATGCAGTATGTATGCAATGCAAATGCATAGTACGCAATATGAACCTAAAAGACATCTAAAGTGATGGAAATGCTATGGATATGTATTCAAAGTGTGCTAAATAATGCTCCTAAAATAGACTAAAATGCAGAGATATCAGCGCTTCTTAGTCAGGTCTGGAAGATTCCTTGTCCTCCTAAGATCTGGCATTTCATGTGGCAGGCAGACTTTGTCTGGTCATGTTGCGGTGGGGCCTAATTTGGCACGGCGAGACATTAATTGTGATGTGTCTTATGCTCGATGTGGGTGTGGTTCGGAGTCTGTGAACCATGTGTTATTTGAGTGTCTGTCTGCGATACAGTCATGAGTTTTATCACAAAATCATGTGGTGTTGGGGACTTTCCGGGTTCATCCATTTATGCTAATTTTGATTACCTCTTGTGGCGGACCTTAAATAATGTTGATAAGCATAGTTTCCCTTTGGTCTTTTGGTTCATTTGGAAAGCCATAAATGATAAAATATATTTTCAATATCGACAGGGATCCGCAAGATGTTATCTTTCATGGTGAGGCAGAGGTTGCTGCTTGGAAGCTCTCAAACATCAAGAGCTCTTTGGTCAGTGGTCCTTCGAGCTATACTCCTGCAATTTTATCTTTGGAGTATGAGGTGTTGTCTCGACCTTTGGTGGATAATCCAGGATTACAAGCTATAGGTGCTTTATGGATGCCTCGTGGAAAGATTCTGAGTTTTACTTAGATGGTTATGCTTCTCAGATAGTCCTTCTGGTGCAAGCCTTGGAGCCCGAGCCACCCCGCGAAGCCTGTTGTCAATATATTTAGAGTTTGAATGTGGGCAATGGCCTCTCTCATCTCTTTCCAGTTTCTAGAGGTTTCCTTTATAGTGGACTTTTCCGAGGTGCTGAATATGGTAGCTGACCCTAGTGGATGGCTAGCATTTGCTCCCCTCCTGAAAGAGTTCGACCGCCTTCGTTGCCTCTTCCACTATTTTGTTCTCTCTTTAGTTCCTCGCTCTTTAAACCACAAAGCTGAGTTTCTGACCCGTAGTGTTAGAAAGCTTTCCAAAAATCAGACATTTGTGGATTATGTATCTCAACATTGGCTTGATCACTTAATCTGATTAGTTATATTGAAAAAAAAGTTTACCAGTTCGTCATGTACTTGTCGATGTATGTTGTGGAATATGAATTAAACCATCTAAAAACTCAAATCATTTAATCCAAACATCAAATGTGTTGTACAAATAAGTATCTTAGACTAAATCACTTTTTATTTTTAGTTTATTCCAAAATAGTTTCACATAATTCATTTTTTTGTCCTCTCAGTGACCTAGAAGCTTCTAATTTCTCGATCATCTTTACGGTGAACATGTCAATTTCGTCAGCGTGTTCATCATTTTTTGCTTTACTGACGGCCAATTTTTGTCGGTTATGATATAGTTTGGTTAAATAGATTATGGAATCTTTCGGTAAGTTATACGACTTTATATCGTTTTTCAAAGATCTTTTTTTCCCGATCTGTATCATAATTGATCTCTGAGAAGGCTTCAGCTCCCAAAATCAGCCTGATCTTTGAGTATAAGTCTTCAGAGCTCCTGCTTGTTGAGGAGAAGCAACATAGTGGCTACGGACAAGGACCAGTTCATATGAGGTCCTTGTGTTATGATGTTTCTTGGAGCTGTGGATCGACGGAGGTTATTGTAGGAGAGTTTTTCCAGATGCAGAGATCAGTGAATCTATGAAGAAAGAAGAAGAAGATCGGCAGTTAGGGCTTAACTTTGAAAAGAAAGTCGGACCAGTCACATTTTTTCGGTGGATCTCCTCATCGTCGATGGTGTCGGCGCGGCAGAGTAGTTAGGGTTTCTCACAACTTTCTTTGATTCTTCTAGAATTGACCCTGTGTTAAACCCATTTTCTTTTTTTAAAATAGTATTAAGTCCAGTGTTTTAATTAATGAAATGGCTCATTGGGCTTTCAACAAAAAAAAAAGACTAGGTACTGATTAGAATTGCTTTCGTTTTGTTGCTTTGAAAAACAAAAATATTTGTAAAGATTAAAATTAAACCAATTATATTTTAGAAATTAAAGCAATTCCAATCAAGTCCTAAATTACTTTTTTCTCTATATTATAGTCATTTTTGGTAAAATGTAGATTTTATTTCATGTAGTTAAACGAAGTTTTTCAATCTATTTTTGGCGAACAATGGAAACTTACCCAACCAAGATCTTCTTGTTGGATTAGTAAATACTTCTAGCTTCTATATCTATTTTCTCTTACGTTGTAATAAAACTATTTTCTTTTATAGGAATCAAGTTTTTGTTTTTGTTTAAAAACATTTTGTGTTTTTATAGAAGAGAATAAAATGCAAAAGAATGAGATTTATTATCTTATTTTTACCTTGGAGATTAGAGGTTTTGTTTCTCGGGTCTTGATTGAGAGTAGAGATGCATAGAGTTAGGCCATGTTCTTTTATAGAACACTGCAACAGCGATCGACATAGAATATTTAGTCACTAGTAAAGACAAAATTAATTAAAACCGTCGCTCAAAGTTAACGTTGAGGTTAATAGAATCAAAAATCGAGAGAAAAAAGACTTAATGTCGTTGTGAGAAAAAAAGTTCAAATCGCTTGAGAATTGTGATAATTGTCCTAGGGTGGGTCTTAAATATATCTTGTTTATTAGTTTTCCTTAGAATTAGGAGAAATTTTTTTAATAGATATTGATTATGATTAGGAATATAATTATTCAAGAGATTAGAATTGAAATAGACTAATTTTTACCCAAAGATAATCTCAAAGTAGGCAGGAATGCTAATATTGATCTGATGCGGTTAAATTTTACTATTAGTTAAATTACATAAAGTAATATTTAATCTAATCTAAAAGTAGGTGAGAATGCGGTTAAATTACTTGTTGGTGTTACTATTATGTAAATTATAAAAAGTAATATTTAATCTAGATAATAATATTTATTTAATTAGTTATAGAATCTTATCGTAATATAATTGTGTGACAAATATTACGTAATAAAATATTTTTTAGTAACAATATAACATAATCCAAAACAGACAATATAACACGGTATTTAAGTTAGTGTTACGCTTTTATTATATAAGAGATTAAATATAACTTTTATACATTTAAGCAAAATAATAATTATAAATGCTAAAATAATAATTTAAAAGATAATGATGTTTTTTTTAATAATTATACTGGCATGTAACATTTAGATAAAGATTTCAATTGAGAAAACAAACATATCTACATGTAAATATCAACAAGGAAACGAACAATATCTACCTGTTCCACCTAGATATCAACAGAGAAACGAAAAACCGGTTCCATCCAAACGAACACTACCTTAGACTTACATAACCATTTCTATTTTTTCCAATGCACTCCCTTAAAAATCTCTAAATTACTCTACCAGAAATTAGTAATAGCTCTAGGGCTGGGATTAATATTTGCTATTCGCGAGTATTCGTAATCGTATTCGATATTCGAT
>OVAX01003168.1:0-22031 GCA_900406405.1 Lepidium africanum
TCATGCATTTTAGGTGTCTATTTTTGGGTGGTACGTTTATCGTTTACCCCTTTTAAAACCTAATGTGCATTAGAATGAAGTAGCATGATCATGTTGAGAAGTGTCTTATATTTGATGATTTTTTTCAATCGTGAATAAGGATTCTACGGTTGCCGTAGTTCAAACTCTGTTGAATTCTTATAGATTCTCTTAAGGTGACCGATATTTGAAAGATATGGGTGTTGACAGGCTTATATCAAATTTCTATGCTCAAACTATACATACAACGTTCTCATAGAACGCTAAGTGAAAATGAAAGAGAAAGCGAACAAGTTCAACGGAAAGATAGGGATGTATTCCACATTCATAGACTAGACGTCTTATTTGACGTAAACGTAAGAAAAACATAGCACGAGTGGAAATGCAAAGGAGAGCATTAACTATCAAGTTTTTCAATGGATCATTGATCATAGCTTTGCCAATATAATACCTCATTTAATTTCTATAAACATTTTCAGCATTTTATAATTTTTAAATTAAAATTATTCATTTACTTAAAAAATTCGTAGTAATGCTATTTTACATATTCTTTGTCCTTACCAATGTGCTTATACAGTTTAATCAATTTATTTGTTCTAAGTTTTAACAACACTCTAATTCAGTTAATTTAGTCACACTTACGATATTTTTACTCAATATTGTTCTCAAATTTTCTTTTGATATTTCTGTAACTTTTTTACTGATAGACTGATTTTACCCAAAAAAAAAAAAAAAGAGTTTGCCCCGCGGCATAGCATGGGCNTTTACGATATTTTTACTCAATATTGTTCTCAAATTTTCTTCTGATATTTCTGTAACTTTTTTACTGATAGACTGATTTTACCCAAAAAAAAAAAAAAGAGTTTGCCCCGCGGCATAGCATGGGGAGTGATCTAGTATATATAAAAGAAGGGTTTGGTTTTTTCTATAGGTGAAAGCCACATCAGCAAAAAAAAATTAATCCCAAAGCCAATTATATTAAGAGATTAATACATCTCATCATCATCATCTTTTAAAATCGTGAAAGATTATTCTCATTTTGAGGTCTAGGGCAGTTTACGAGAAATCTATTTCGTTCTTGTTTAAGCTTAATTGTGATATCTGAGAAAATTCTTTGATTTTTGGGTTTGGGTCCAGTTTTCAGATTATTAAGATTCTGATTTTTTTTTTTTAAGTTGATTGGATTGCAAGATATATTTAGATTATTAAGATTCTGATTCATGCGCTTAGTCAAATCAATTTTAATCCTTAAGATCATGTGAGAGAATCTTGAATCGGGAAAATGGTTTAGTTTCTCACCGAATAAGTATGTCGATGATGCCGAGAAATTTTCTTAAGTTGGATCTATCGCTGAGAAGAAAGTTTTTCTTGAAAACTTCAAGAGAACATCTCAAACTAGGAAAGCACAAATTTTAGATGAATTATTTGACCTTATACAAAATGTGTAGACAACAAAAACAAGAACCAGGAAGTTTTACGATTTTGCTTTAACACTTCAGAATTATTGACCAATGTTGAGGTTACGAAAGAAGAGAGTAATTAATGAAACTATGTTAGATTTCAGTACTGAAGAGTTGGTGGTGCTGGCATCGAGGAAGATGAAGAACCTGAAAGCAAATGTGTTGCTAAGTTTTTATGAGCTAGAAGTATTAAGGTAAAACAATTGTTGGCTATACTAGGAAAACAGAAGGGAATTTCAAAATGGACGAACTTGTCAAGGAAAACCTCATGAAGACATACGTTGTGTTTGTTCCCAGACACAACCAACATTTTAAAAACAAGGAGCTTTACAAGAAGACATTTTGAGGACCAGGATTTAATTACTTCGTGGGGAGGAGTATTAGGAGGCTCAATTTTAGCTGCCATGGACGGGTGTTTTTACCAATTCTCAAGTTAATAATATCAAATATACTTCCAGAGCTCCAGATTGAAAAAAAAGAAGAAGTTAAGTTAGCAATTAAGTACGTGTGGAGCTGTTTCAAAAGAACAGAAAATCCAAAATTATTTTAGGTTTTATGGTGTATTATATAAAGTTGAAGATATTATACTGATTTTTGTTTTTAAAAAGAAACATGGTGTGGCTATTTTTAGTAACTCCGTTTTAAGGAAAAATAAAAATTTGATGAAAAGTAGTTACTATTTAATTATTATGTTTATTTAATTTAAAGTTTAAATATAGATATTATTAACAACAAATTTAGATGATCATGTGAAAAAAGAATTAAGAAGAGTTTATTGGAGGTTGAATTTTAATGGATTTAGAAATTTTTGTGGATTTGTAATCAAATAGGCTTGAATTACACATGATTTAATTATGGATTTCAAAATTAGTGGTTGAATAACACATGATTTCCACCCTCAAATAAACCTCCCTAAGTACTATTTAAATAATGTTACGATGAAAAAATATTTATTTCATTTATATCGAATAAAATATTCAAACTAAAACTCGTGCATCACAAGGGTATCGATCTAGTCCATATATATTTGGGCTTTAGCCCTTGATGACAATAAAAACTAAAAATATGATTTAAACTAAAAATAAATTAATTTATTAGAAATATACATATGCAAATTTTGTGTTTATATTACTTCTCTTGCATTTTGTAAAGAATTCTAAGAACAATATAGTTTTTATATTATGCAGGCAAAAAAACTCGATCTCTAGATATACAAATACGCTTAAAATAGACTTATCGCATATCATTAGACTAAATGCTATTTGCAGAAGAAAATAATTTATATTATAAGATATTTTATATATTTTTATGCAAAATT
Source organism: Lepidium africanum (assembly GCA_900406405.1). Classification (NCBI taxonomy): domain Eukaryota; kingdom Viridiplantae; phylum Streptophyta; class Magnoliopsida; order Brassicales; family Brassicaceae; genus Lepidium; species Lepidium africanum. The sequence continues at coordinate 2,797 of OVAX01003168.1, forward strand.
AAATATATTTAATTTATTGTCACTATTAATATTTTATTGTCTGTTTGGTGGAATTTTATTAATTTTAAATATAAAATTATATCATTAATAATAAAAAATAGTTTTACGTATTGAAGGACCCTATATTTAATATATATTTTGTCAACATATTAATATGATCTTATCTTACTAAAATAGTACGAATCTCATCCTTTCTACCATCTTCAACCGCCCCTTTACTTCTATCTTTCTCTCTCAAANAAAGGCAAAAAAAAAAAGAACACCAAAAAGATCCAATTCACCAGCCTCGGTAAGTTTCCTCTCTCCATTTTCATAATTATTTTGTATTTTTGTATTCTTTTATCCGCATCCTCTTTTTTCTCCATTGATAACGTACATCTCTCTTTATCTCTTACATGCTTCTGTTCATGTACTTTTGTTCTGTACCAGGAAAATGATAGATTTCGTAAACCCTAAATCCTAGTTTACGAAGTTTTCTTATCTTAATTTTTTTACTCTGAGCCTTGAATTTGGTTGGGTTTTAAGTTAAACTCTTCAATTGAATACTAAGTCCTTAGATTTCGATTTCGGAAAACAAAAAGACCTAAACCCTTTCACAAAGTTTTGGACTTTGTCCCTGAGGAATTTCGAGGATTGTTGTTGATTGAAAGTTATTTTAGAAGTTCGAATGATTGATTTAGATTCTAAATTGAGAACCCAGATAAAATGAAATCATCGTTTGACGAAACAAGCAATTGTCTTTGTCTTTATTTGCAGTACTTTGTATTATAATGGATGATGATGGACTGAGCAATCGAAATTGGGGATATTACGAGGCGGCTCAATTCAGGCCGAATTTAGGGTTTCAATTAATTCCCAGTATCATAGACCGAGACGAGAAGCCATTTATTTCCCCTCAGAATCAGAATCAGAACTTCATAACCCCAAATGTGTATCGTGGTGGTGGTAGCAGCAACGTTATGTCATTCCCGCGTGATTACACAGTCTCTGATGCACCATTTATGAGTTATAGCTGGTTGAACCAACACAGAGACAGCAAGTTCTTCAGCAACTTACCTACTAATAATCACCAGACTCTTATTGTTCCAGAAACTTCCTGCCAGGCTCATCAACCGATGCAGCTTCTACAGCCCGAGGTTGATGAATCAATCAAGAGAACGCAATGCAGTGGCCGGATGAGAGGTGCTCTTGCTCCTAAGGCAAAGAAAGAGACGAAGCTGAAGGGCAGCAATGTGGCAAGGGTGCAAAGAGAGAGAAGTCCATTGAGAAAGACTATAGAGATGATGATCAATGGGGTTTCTATGGATATTGGAGGATTACCTGTTCCAGTCTGCTCGTGTACCGGGATGCGTCAACCGTGTTACAGGTGGGGTTGTGGAGGATGGCAGTCTGCGTGTTGTACCACCAATGTTTCGATGTATCCTTTGCCGATGAGCACGAAAAGGCGTGGTGCAAGGATTGCTGGAAGGAAAATGAGCCAAGGTGCATTTAGGAAAGTTCTTGAGAAACTATCTAAAGATGGTTTCGATTTCTCAAACCCTATCGATTTGAAGTCCTATTGGGCAAAACATGGAACCAACAAGTTTGTTACCATTAGATAAAAATCTAACCCTTTCTTCTGTCATTTTTGTCGTCAAATTTTAGATTTTGGAACCAAATTTTGTGTCGTAATGTTCATCACAACTCTGAAACAAAACTTGGTATGTATTCAAAATGTACTTCTCTCTTTTTGGATTTACTTAACAAAGTGTTTTATGTACAGAACGAAAACTTGAATTTCATCCAGATTGATGTAATGTACCACTAGAAGGTAATCAAATCTGGCATTGTGTAATTGATATAAACTGGTTGGTTCGTAACTATTAGAGGCAAGGGATTTTGAAATTCGTCTTCTTTTCTATGTAAATAGTCGTCGTCTTCGAAAATCTCCCATTTGTCTGTGATGATCGTCTGCAACTTATTTGGTCTCTCCAACACCATTAAAGCATTCTTTTCTTCTACTTGTTCTTCTTGTTTCTTCGACTTCGGCTTTCCTTCAACGCCATTGATCATTTTCTCTATTGCTTCTACCTCCTCCTTGGGTATTCTAACAAATTGAGGGGTTTCTCGGGCGTTTGAGATCCCGAAGCATTTGCAGAATTCAAAATAAATGGCGAGATCTTCATTCTGAGATTTGGCCTTGTGGACGATCTTCAAAACCGTTGTAGCCTCTGTTTCTTCAACCTTTGGAAGGATTTTGATAATGCCATTACAAATTCTACCGTATATGTTGATACTCTCCAACACAATACAATCCATAGCTTCTAAGATCAATGTCTGTTTCATATTGTCAGCAATCGGCCGGATCTGTAAAATCATATCGAGAAGAGACTGGAGTTTCTGAATCCTTTCGATATCTACGGTAATCGAATCGCCTTTCTCGTAAGATCTTCTGTTGTTTATACGATGGCGATGAATCTGATCGGACAAGAAAGAAGAGTAATGGCCAAGGAAAGCGAAGTAAGTACGAACAAAGATGTTGAATCCCCAAGTTTTGCTGAGACTCGAATGACCATCGGAGAAACTGGAAAGATCGAAAGGAAGAGAACGAATCTCTCCGATAACGGAAGGGAGTTTACAACAGAGAACACCATGGAGAAGCATCAAGGATTTGAGTGCAACGATCCAGCTACGCGTGTGGTTAACACGTGAAGAGAGCGCGTGAATGAGAGTCTTGAGGTTGAGAGGAGAAGCACGGATCCATTTGTAGACGCGGTGAGCGTTGGAATAGTCTACGGAGGAATCGTCGTGAGAGGTGGCTTTGATGATGGCTGCTTCGAGATCTGGATTTCGGAAGGTGCTACTGCTTCGTCTTGAGAATCCGACGGCTATTAAGCTTTTCCGGTCTTTAATTGCGGCTGCAGCTCGTTTCCACAGTTTCATCGTCAAGCCCCCTCTCTTCTCTCTCTCGCCTCTTTCTCTCTCTTGTGCTCTCTCTTTCTCTGTAAGTTTCTTCTACCTTGAGAATGAAAACTCTTCTTCTCTGTAAATGTTTCTTCTCTATTTTGAGTTCTTCTTTCCATAACCATCCGTTACAACCGTTGTAACCGCTTCCTTTTAACAAAAATAAAATACAACCTGGCACACCTTTTGCTTACCTTCGCGCGTAAGGTGGTAAACCGGATGTTGCTGCCAAATCCGGTTTAGATCACTGAAACCGAACCGAATTCGCATACAATTTTGGTTTAGAAATTAGAATAAATCCTTTCCAATATCTAACACTCCTATACTAAATTTGGCTACTATGAAGTCAATTCAACGCAAAACTGGCGATTTATTGGAAACTTTTCTGGACAAAACAGGTAAGTAGAGATCTTTGTTATTTTGACCAAATCCAACTTGAGAGCAATCTGTATCAAACCGAAGCAAATAAAAACCGGAAAAAATCAAAATGAAAGCGGAGCCAAAAATCGGATTGAAAACCATTACTTTCAATCTCCTCTTATAAGATTGTTAATGAGTAAGTGTTTGTGTTTATAAGATCGTTAATGAGTATATGTTTGAGTAAATGTATCTAATCTCAATTCTAAATCTAAGAACTGAGTAGTATCTTTCTGTAGTCAAAACAAAATAACCCGGGTTTGGGACTTCTGATATCATTGTTATAAAGATCATTCAAAAAGAGAGATGCACAGTGCAACACTCATACCAAGCATCAAAGATATCAAATGGCACACACTGTTTTTGATGGTAGATTTTCCGGAATTGTTCATTTCTGCAAGAACACCAGCAACAGCTATGTATATGAATCCTCCAGCTGTGAATCCCTGCAAGATTTTAATCACCAACCAACTATATTCAGAAACATTTATATGCGTTACTAGATCGAAGCATATGTCATGACTACCTCAATCAAGGATGACTGTCCTGGTTCATTTCCCCATACCAAAACCTGTAGCGAGAAAAAGAATCAGCTAAGTTGATTCAGTTTCAATATTCTAGAGATCTGCGAGGTTTGAAGATATTAAAAACTTGCCAATGCAGTTCCTGCGAGTGCGACGAGTGCAGAGAGAAAGTTGAAGAAGAGTGCTTTCGATACAGTGAAGCCTGACCTCACTAGAATCCCAAAATCACCTATCTGCAAGTCATTTCAATGGAATAGTTGAAGGGGTTATAAGTTACTTCACAAATTTTCAACTTTGTTTGGGAAAATCGAGTAGGGACCTCTTGGGGAAGCTCATGGGCAAGTAAAAACATAGTTCTTGACCATCCACCAACTGATCCGTAGATGAGAAACGCACTTCCTAATGCCATTCCATCAGTAAAATTGTGCTGCATAACAAAAGGAACAGGAACAAACTCATCATCTCAAGTTAAAGCATCGCTTTGGCAATCTATCATCAGCATCGAGCTATTTCTTTAATAAATGACAAAGGAACACGTACTTACAACACCATCAGAGAACAAGTTGAGATAGCCAAAGACTAGGCTTGAATGTCTCTCCACCTCTTCTTGTTTGTCCAATTTCCCATCAGAAGTAATTTCCGTGCCAGAATTTGATTTATCAGCAGCATCACCAGCAGAAGTCTTTCTCTGTAATGAACAAACAAGTCATAAGTATTTCCCAAATAGATAAGATAACTCAGTAAGCATAATGAGATGAATCCTACATTAGGCTTCAAGTAGAAAGTAGTGTTTGCATATAACAGAAGTTAACGCTCTTGAAAATGTGCCAAACTAAAGTAAGCTAAACCTCTGATTCGAGCAAAAGACTGATAAAATAGAATTCTACAACAATAAATGTGATCCATTTTTTGTTCTTTGCTTGCTTCTTGAATTCAATTCAAACTCATCTGCCGCAGTTAAAAATATATATATATAGTTGCTGGTCTCACCTTACGGAGAGATCCATCAGTAGAACTGCTAGAGATTTTCTCTGATGAATTTGTTGCATCAGAGGAACATTGTTGGTCCGCCTTTTTATGGTTGATCTCATCCTTCAGTTTCTTACTGCTTGCGTGATGGTGATGGTGATGGTGGCCCCAAGTATTGGACCCAGACGAGTTTTCTTCAACATACCGAACCAACTTCTCCACAAGAAGGAAGACAACAATCCCAGCTGAACAATTAAGAATAATGTTTCAAGTTAATGTAAGATCTATCAAACCATTTTTTTAAATGCACAAAACAGCAAGCCTTATCATACTTACCAAGAACAGACAACCCAACAGATAAATCTTCTAAAGAATGTGAGTGTGAAGGTGAATCTGCATGAGAATGATCATGATGGGCATGGTTCTCATGGTGAACATTAGAGTGAGAGTGACCACCACCTGCCACACCATAAAACATATTTCCCTTCAAAAGATATCTATAGATACAGAACTGCAATTCACAATCATATATAAGAAAGAAGAAAATGAGAATATAAAAGCAAAAAAACGAGAAGGCTTAAAAGCCAATTCATGGAACAATGTACATAAGAGGAGATTGGGTGATTGTGTCCATGACTGTACCAAAAGCATGGGGCAATTGGTGAAGAAAAGCATCCCCCAACATAGCTCCCGCCTGGTAAACATATAGATTGACTTAATTGAGACTTTTGGAGTAGCAACAGATCACACATATTTTAGATACACTTATCAAATCCACTCAAGTAATAAATATGTCATGAAACAGTGTATGGAGATTGCAAATCAAATTTTTACAACCATCACAGTCAAAGAAAGCTACTGTAGTATAACACAAAGCAAATGACTTACCCCGAACAGAGCCAACGCATCAACAAACCATTTTGATGGCTTCCCTTTAACTGTAAATAATAACATTAAAAATTACAACGAGAGAACTGATCAGCTACTCACATGAGCACATTATGGCACACATATATACAAAAGAGAAAATTATCTCCAGTACAATTAACACCAAGGGTTTTTTTATACATTGGGATACAAAAATTTGTTTACCGAACATAAAGGGAAGCATAATCAGGCAGATAAGTGAGGCCAAGCTAACCAAAAGAGAGCATCCCAATGCATTGAGCCACAGTGCTGAAAATAGAAGAATAAGATGTTATAATTTAATCACCAAAAAGGGTCTAATCAGCATGAAACCAGGAAGCAAAAAACGATTTGCTAAGTGATGATTTCTAAAATCCTAATCTCTCTACTACATTCTAATTTCCAATGACGAACGTATCCAATGAAATCAGTATACCAAATCCGGAAAGACTGGAATTGGATACGTGATTGTGATCGTGATCATGATGATGATGAAGACAAGGCCCAAATCCACACAACCTCATATCTTCCTCTTCAGCAAGCTCCTCCGGCAATTTCATCTCTACCTTCGCCGTCGTTTCCTTTACATGATAATCGTGCTCGTGGTCGTGGACGTGATCATGCGAATGACTACAGCCACCGCTATGGTGATGCACGTGGTGATCACGCGCCGGCGTTGACTGAGAGAATCCGGTTTCTACGCACAGATCCAGAAACAAAACCAAAACTAGAAACGAAACAACTAGCTTTGTAAGAGAGAACGACATTTGAGTGAGCTAAGAAGAGCGGCGATTAGTGCAGGTGCCTTCAATGGTGATGAAGCAGACGATGCAGAAGAAGAGAATGATAATTCCGACTATGATTCCGAAAGTAAGCACATCCATTTGCAGAGTGTTTTCTTCAATCTTTTTGTTATTTTTAATTTCGACCCTATGTTTTTAAACAAGTAGAAATACCCCTTTACTGGGATTACTGAAAAGACTCATGTCACTCTTCGACTAACAGATGAACCTTCTCTGTGACTTGGAGAGTCTCACTTCTCAGATATATCTGATTTAAAGCTTATTAAATACTCTCTTTTTCAATTAAATTGATGTTTTAAGGAAAATTTTGTTTCAAAATAAATGATTTTCTTACTTACCAATACAAAAATTAACATTTTTTTTACGATCACATTTAGTCAATTTCTAAAGTGAACAACATATATTTATGGATTTTTGACTAGAGATTCATGTTTCCAAACAATTAACTATTTATTTTTTAAAGCAAATTAAATAAACATCTCGAAGATCCATTATATAATCCAACTACAACATTTATCCTCAATCAATTCACTGAAAATATACAATCAAAATAGAAAAAGAAGAGAGCAAAGAGAAGAATGATCTACTAATTTATAAGATTTATTTTCGTGTCAATCGTGATTTCAATTTGAATAAAATTTTCTATGACAAGAGGGAGCTTTATCCCGACAAAGAAGTTGAAGAACTTAAATTCAATAAGTTGGAAATTCAAGCTGCAAATTTTTTCTAGAGTTAGATCATGCTATAATTTGATAGTATTAAGTTTCAAAATATTTTGTAATAAATATGTGGAATATAATTATTTAGTCTTTTTGTTTCTCAATAATTATTTAATGATTTTATAGTACTATGTTTTGAAACAAACGTATGAGTAAGTCAATTTTTATTGTTTGATCATCCACACTTTATCGTTTTTGGAGCATCAAATGGTTAATGCAATATAATGAAATAACTAAAAAAAATACATTAAGAAAACTGAACAAATAAAAACATAAATCACTTTAAATTCTAATCTGCTGAGGCTAAGGCTAATATGCTCATCACATTTTGTACTAATAAAACATCACAACTTAGTTGAAGAGGAAGACAATGCTCTCTCGAGTGTAGATTTTTTCATATGTGGTATTTTATCCAATTTTCATGGTCTATCATACATGATTGAAGAGTAAAAAAATATGTTTACTTTTGTTGTGGAGTAGTCATCAAGTGATTCTTGTACGGCATGAACAAGAGCACCTACAGTTTTGGGACTTTTCTTGTGTTGTACCGATTGAATAGCACTAAAAAATTCAAGATCCAAAATGTTTAGATCCCGTGAATTTGATCGTTGACACATCAAACAGATATCAAAACCATTCTTTGTGGCAATTTCTTGAAAGTCTTTATCATCATATTTAACATGTGGCCTTACATTGTCTTGTTGAATAAAGATAGTTTGCCCCCGATCTTTGCTTGGCCATCTTTCTTGAATAATCATAATGACATTTTCAATTAGACATGCTTTTATATCTTCTTTTTTCACTAACGTCAATGATTTTAACTCTAAAGTTTCATCATTTCTATGCTTGCTTCATCTTTTACCTTGTTCCATAGTAGCCCAAAGAATAGTTTTGATATATGTTTGATGTGTCAACCACCAAACTCACCGGCTCTAAACATTTTGGATCTTGGATTTTTTAGTTTCATTCAATCGCTACAACACAAGAAAAGTCCCAAAACTGTAGGCGCTCTTGTTCATATCGTACAAGAATCATTTGATGACTACTCCACAACGAAGGTAAATCATAGTTTTTTGACCCTTCAATCATGTATGATAGAGACCATGAAAATTGGAGGGTCAAATAGGTATAAAATACCACATATGAAAAAATCTACACTCGAGAGAGCATCGTCTTTCTCTTCAAATAAGTTGTGATGTTTCATTAGTATAAACTGTGATGAACATATTAGCCTCAACCTTAGCAGATTAGAATATATTTAAAGTGATTTATGTTTATATTTGTTCAGTTTTCTTAATTTATTTTTTTAATTACTTCATTATATTGCATTGACCATGTGATGCTCCAAAAATGACTAAGGTGTGCCTGATCAAACAATAAAAATTGACTTACTCATACGTTTGTTTCAAAACATAGTACTATGAAATCATTAAATAATTATTGAGAAATAAAAAGATTAAGAAACATAATAAATAAATGTGAAATTATATTCCACATATTTATTACAAAATATTTTGAAACATAGTACTATCAAATAATAGCATGATCTAACTTTAGAAAAGATTTGGAGCTTGAATTTCCAACATAGTGAGTTTAAGTTTTTCAATTTCTTTGTCGGGATGAAGCTCCCCTTTGTCATAGAAAATCTTATTCAAATCGAAGTCACGATTGACATGAAATTATATCTTGTAAACTGGTAGATCATTCTTCTCTTTGCTCTCTTCTTTTTCTATTTTAATTGTATATTTTCAGTGAATTGATCAAGGATAAATGTTGTTGTTGGATTATATAATGGATTCTCGATATGTTATATAATTTGCTTTAAAAATAAATAGTTAATTGTTTGGAAACATGAATTTCTAGTCAAAAAGCCATAAAGACATGTTACTTACTTTAAGAATTTTGACCAAATGTGATAGTAAAATCACAAGGACAAGCAAAAATATGTTAAATAGTTTCTCTAAAACATCAATTAAATTGAAACAGAAGGAGTATTTAATATCGATTGCATATGTTTCAATTTTATGGTGCATGTTTTGAGTGGAAATCGAACTCGAGTATCTACATATTTATGCCAGAAGACCTACATTATCATCTGTCTGTCAAATTAGGAAAACACTTTTATATGTTTGCTCTTCGTTGAATTTAAATTAGAGTGTTCCAAAACAATATGCATAGAAAAACCACTAGACCACTCACCTTTCGACTTTATGTCTTTTTAAGGAAAAACTTAAATAGAAATTTGATATATTATCAATATTAAATCGTTTAGGGGAAAATAAAAAAGGAGTTATGTGTTAAACTTTATGTATATCTTATGCATCAAAGCATCGATCGATCTCACAGGAAGGAAACATAGTACATATCTCCTAAAAGCACGGTCCAATGTCCACTTTCCTATCTATATTTCAAGGCAAAGCACAATTTGCCCCAAAACTATAATATCCACAAATCACTACCCACCAACAACAAAAAAACGAAAACAAAACCCAAAACAAGATCAAGAATATAACCAAAAAAACAAAAAGAAAAAAAAAAGGAGAAGAAGAAGAAAGATCTAGAGGTTAAATAAGATCATCTTCTTTCGAATCTGTAGAGAACCAAAGAAAAAATGGCAACAACCAAAATACCAATGACAGTACCATCTCCTCGAGTCGATGCTGATCAGCTCTTCAAGGCCTTCAAAGGTAATATTTACAATTTGTTGTGGTTCTTACAACAATTTTTGTTACATGTAACGAATCTTGCACAATTTTCAGGAAGAGGTTGTGATACTTCCGTGATCATCAACATCTTAGCTCATCGAAATGCAACGCAACGAACTCTCATTGAACAAGAATATGAAACCAAATTCTCAGATGACCTTCGAAAACGTCTCCAATCCGAGCTTCATGGTCATCTTAAGGTAAACAAACTTTTACAAGAATCGTTTATTCATGATCTAAACAAAGTTTCTTTTGAATTCAGAAAGCTGTTCTTCTATGGATGCCTGAAGCAGTGGAGAGAGATGCTTCAATACTGAAACACGCCTTGAGAGGAACTGTGACTGATCACAAAGCGGTCGCTGAGATTATATGTACACGATCTGGTTCTCAGCTTCGTCATATCAAACAAGTCTACTATAACACTTTCGGTGTTAGACTCGAACAAGACATCGAAGCTGAAGCTTCAGGAAATCACAAAAGAGTATGTTTTCTCTATCAGATCCATCTTGCTTTTGATTTGATAACAATACATTGACGTATAATACAACAGGTTTTGCTCGCATATTTAAACACCACGAGATATGAAGGACCGGAGATCGATAATGTGAGTGTAGAGAATGATGCTAGGACTCTCAAGAAAGCTGTTGCGAGGAAGCATAAATCTGATGACCAGACATTGATTCAAATATTCACAGACCGAAGCAGGACTCATTTAGTCGCTGTTAGATCTACTTATCGTTCCATGTTTGGCAAAGAACTTGGAAAGGTACAAATCATGAATCAGAAACTTATTACTCAAGAATCAGAAAATTTTCAAAATCTTCAACTTCTCTTTCTCCAATCTTAATAGGCTATAAGAGATGAGACTCGTGGGAACTTTGAGCATGTCCTTTTGACAATCTTACAATGTGCTGAAAACTCTTGTTTCTATTTCGCAAAGGTAAACATAACACAACCTGATATTTCTTAATCAACAAGGCAAAGTAAAGAGGGTTTGTGGTTTATAAAATGAAAAGTGAAATTGCAGGCATTAAGAAAATCGATGAAAGGGTTAGGTACAGATGATACAGCATTGATAAGAATGGTGGTGACGAGAGCAGAGGTTGATATGCAGTTCATCATTTCAGAATATCGTAAGAGATACAAGAAGAGTTTGTACAATGCTGTTCATTCTGATACAACAGGTCATTACAGAACTTTTCTCCTCTCTCTTTTAGGCCCCAATGTTTGAATCCTTTCGATATCCAACCCCAAACATTTACTTTAATTCTTTGTATCTTATAACATGTCTTGCAACCATCTTGAAATGGTATTGTAATCTGTTTATATGTAAGTATGAATCAAAAGAGGAAGAAAAAAAGCCCTATATTCAATAGCAGATTATTTATATAATTTTAGTGATAACATTACACTGTTGGGATAAAGACATCGGACACATAATGTTTAACCCAAATTGTTATTTAAATAAAATGGGGGAAAAAGACAGACAAGTAGAAAGTGTTTAGTCTCAATATTCTTACCGACTAGTCTAATTGTTGACTCAAATTGTCTCTAACTATAAGATCAAACAATTAACAAGTATATATCTATGGTCATACATTAATTCATCAAAATCGAAAGGGAGTGTGTGTTTCGACAGTTTCGGTTCTAGTTTGACTTTTGTTGAGTGGTGGGTGCGAGAAACCAAACCCCAGATTTATCTCACTCTGGAATCCACCATGTCTGCAACTCAATCTCCCTCCAAATCTTCAACCATGTCTGATTCAAGCACGCCACTTCTCCGTTCACGGCAAAGCTTCTTCTCTTCGCCGTTCACCTGTGATTGCGGTGCTCTTACATCGAGCTTCTGGGAGGCGAGGTACTTTGATGTTGGTTAGAGAGACAGCTGCACATGAGCTTGAAGAGCGACGAGCCGATTGGGGTTATTCCAAGCATGTTGTTGCTTTGGATATGCTTTGGAACACTGCTTTTATCATTGTTGCTGTTGTTATGCTTTTGATTTTGAAACATGAGAATCCAAACGTGCCAATCGAAATTGGATTTGTGAACATGTGATTCAGTGTCTTGTTCATGTGGTCTTTGTGTAGATTGAGTTTAGGAAGAGGAACTCTAGTCGCCGAACTGGTGATTTGGAAGCTGCTAAAGCTTCTTCTGTTAATCATGACAGTGAGGATGAAGATGCCGATGGGAGGATTCTCAGGTTAGAATGATTCAATCACTAGCAACTTCACTTTGATATCATCGAATTAAACCCTCAATTTGATTGCAGTCTTGTTACTCTTAGTCTTATCATCATTACAAAACTTGAATCAATAATTGATGGAACTCCAAATTAGTGAGGATTCAAGGGCTGAGGCGTTTCTGATTAATCTTTCGAAGCAAAAACTACTTTCTAATGAATTCATAATCAATTTTGTTTTTTCCATCAGTATTAAGACTTGTGAATCAATGAACACCAAAATATCCTTTGTCTGGTGGATCATTGGCTTTTACTGGCTAGTATCTGGTGGTGATATCCTTCTGCAAAACGCATCACATTTGTATTGGTATGTGTTATTACCGAAAAGTCTCATCATTCTGTAATCTTCTGTTTCCTTTTCCAAGCAAATTGTTTTATTTCTTGCAGGTTAGCCTTTGTGTTCCTAGCCTTTGATGTGTACTTTGCCATCTTTTGCTTCGTGCTGGCATGTCTTATTGGATTAGCTCTATGTTGTTGCCTCCCTTGTATTATTGCTCTTCTTTACGCTGTTGCTGGACAGGTATGATCTAAACCATCAACTCCTCAAATACACCTTTGGAAGAAAATCGAAGTCAACTGATAAGCATTAGAATAAATCAAAGGTTATTAATATAAACAGAGGGTTAGGTTAATAGATCACGGTCTTTGGCCAATTAGTTAGTGGAAGTCTTTTGGCTTAGGGAGAGTTTAGGGTCTCTAGAACAAACCGTCTTGTATTCTTATCCATCTTTTGAGTGTAATAAAGAGAGATTACGTTTAAAGTCTTAACATCAATAAACAGCCTTTTATATGTGTGTGTGTTTAGGATGGTGCATCAGAAACATATCTCAGCATACTTCCTAAGTACTAGTTCCAGATGATGAACAATGGTGACAAGCAAAGTGACAGTTGTGGGAAAATGATACCTCTAGAGGCAAGCACTGAGTATTCAGGAAATGAATGTGTGCTTCTTCCTGAAGATGCTGTAAGTTAGTTATCTTGTGGATGTTTTTATAGAAATTTGAGTTGGAGAATCAAAGTTTTTTTTATATGGTGTCTGTGTAGGACTGTTGTATATGTCTGAGTTAATATGAAGATGGATATGAGCTGGTCACACTTCCTTGCAATCATAACTTTCATTCAATGTGCATTGTGAAATGGCTAAAAATGAATGCGACAGGTCCTTTGTGCAAGTTCAATATTCTCAAAGGTAATGAACAAGAGTAAAGAAGTAATAGAGGACAGTTTTTCATTTCTTTTTGTTCGTTTTATTGTATAGAGAGAAAGGGTAGAGAAAAAGAGAATAAATGATTGTGTTATTTGTAAGTCAGAAAATTTGTGTTTGACATTTGTTGTCATCCTCCTTAGTTTATCAAATATAGATATTCGTCAAGTAGAGGACCATGTTACACATAAGAAGAGAGGAATTATATATATTATAGGACCTTCATACAGCCAAAACGTGAACATTACATATATATATATATATTGCTAAGGCGTACAAGCAATCACTAATTCACTATGTACACACTTTTAGCTCTTTGGCATTCTTCTACAACTCACAAGAGTTTGGAATGTTAACAGATACAAAANATTGCTAAGGCGTACAAGCAATCACTAATTCACTATGTACACACTCTTTTAGCTCTTTGGCATTCTTCTACAACTCACAAGAGTTTGGAATGTTAACAGATACAAAATTACAGACTAAATGAAGGAAACCAAATCCAGTGGGTAAGGAAGTTTTCACAGATCAGAGTCCATGTGGTTAGCTAAGCAAAGTTCATGTAATTCATCCAGTATCCATTCCTCACATGTGTGACCACCAAGGACCAATACTCTAGTCCCTCCAACAACGCATGTGCTATGTACCCAAGCAAACTTGGGAGGTTCCCCTGTGACATTCAGGATCCTCCATGACGGTTTCTTATCTGCATGATCTATAAGGAACAGCTGCGAAGGATAGTGAAGCTCTGCAATAGACCCTCCAAAGATGATCACCCTACCACATGGCATGCTCACAGCCATGTGGTCTAGTCTTAGAGGACGAACAACGACGCTTGTGAACGCGCTACATTCAATCTCTCTCCATGTTGGTTCTTCATCTTCCAAGTCTATAGTGTATGCCTCCCCTGACCTTAGCTTAAGATGACCACTATTTTCAAACCCACCGAACATTAGGATTTTGGTTCTACCAAAGACTAATAGAGAATGGCCAAGCCTAGAAGGAGGAGCCCATGATGTTGGGATTTTCCTCCATGTTGGTCTATCTGTTTTCAGATCCAACAAGAAGGTGTCGCTTAGAAGCACCCCAGTGTCCGTGCAGCCACCTGAGACAACCGGTTTAAAGCCTTCAATGGTGCATGAGCTGTGCCAAGATCTTGCTGATGGAGGAGTTCCTCCAGCTACTTCCTTCCAAGTGGGATTTTTGGCATCTAAATCAAGCACATATACATCCTTAAGCAATCCTTCTCTTCCACACCCTCCAAAGACTACCCGCCACAACCTATTGAGACACGAAAGTGTGTCCCCATCGTCCAGGAGGCGAGGACTTCACCCGCACACGTTGCCACTCAGGATTCTGCATCAAGATTGAGAACAAAGTATCATCCATTGGCTGCATGTTAACTACTTCCCCACCAAATAGCACAAGTCGATTCCCAACAGCACACACACTGAAATTGCACCGGGAAGGTTATACAATCCCTCCAACTGGTAAATTTGCGCAACACAGAACTTCAAGTGAGGTTATCTTGAAGTTCCGGTTATTTATGCGCCAAGAATTCATCAGAGAGCTGCAATATCCCACAAAAATCTTGGTGATGCTATCTGAACCTCGGGTTCCCACTTGGAAACAAGCACTCAGATTTCTGATCAAGCTGTTCTTTATGTTTGAAGACAGGATATGAGACACGGTCAAGGTCTATAGTTGTTTCCGAGAAAACTTGTATCCTAATAATGTGTGTAATGGTTCCATCATCATCGAGTATTGAACAAGCCGTAGTCTGTTAACCAACGAAGTGCCATCTTTTCTGAAATTAAGAAGCTCTCCTTCAAACTCAATACCTTCTTTAAGACATCTCCTAATCTCATAAAGAACCACATGATCTACCAATGGGTGACACCTTTGAGCACGAGGATCCATGTATTGTAGGAATCAGCTGAAAGCAAGATAAATAAGAGAGAGCATATTAGCAATATGAACATGGCTTTTAAGAAAACAATGTATATCAAGTAAATTCTTGCCTCCAACAACTAATAAAAATATAATTCTTCATCAATCAAGCTATAGAATAGAATGCATTTTTAATAAAATTTTATTTTTTTGGTTTTATCATTTTCCATAGAAATTGTCAAGCAAATTGGACTACTTCAATCCCAAATGCAGTAAGTTTTTTTTCAAGTATTAATATCTAACATAGACCAGAAGATTATAACACATTCCAATTTCTCACTACTTCCAAACAAAAACGAAATTCAAAATTCAGCAAAAACCCATAAGAACGAAACGAGGAAAAGGGAGAGGAATTGGAGTAAAATAATACTAGTTACAACCAAGAACTTCATCGGCTCGATAACTAGTGAAGGCCTCGAAGGCTCCATTAACATAGATCAAAGGAAAATCTGGCTCCAAAGCATCAGATACAATAAAGAAAGGTGGAGTCATTGGGTAATAGAACATCCCCAATTCTAATGGAAGTTGCTCATCTTCTACCTCTTCGTCAATTCCATCTTCGATTTCTTCTTCTTCAACTTTGCTGCGTTTCTTTCGTTTTCCGGTGGCTCCTCCGATCACTTCAGTCGTATGTTCTCTTGCCATTTTAGCTTACAAAAAATATCTTCTCTTCTGATGCCCTCACAACCTTGTGATATTTTTGTTTTCTTTTTCTCGCTTACACAGTGTTGACAGGATCAAATATCTTCGCTTAGTTGGAGACTTATTGACCAAATTATCCTTTTATATTGAACACGAGTAAATCTTTAAGGAAGAATTGCGTGGCAGTATCGTAATTGAATGGATATACAGAGGTACTCATGAGATACCATCGAAAACATATCTAACTATTCAATCACTCCGCATTCTCCACGTCATCAGGTTTCTTTCCAAAGATATTTATATTTTTGTGCTCTCTGCTATTTTTTATGATGTTTTAGATTTTTTATACATATTAAGAAATTATTGATTGTTTTATTTTTCTAAATAAAATATAGTTTATCACAAATTTCAAAATAATTTAACCAATTACAAATTAATTTGTAAAATTTAAAGAGTCAAAAATACCAAAAGTACAATAAATTTTGCATAAAAATCTTAAAACATCAACTAAAAAAAACAAATTCTTTTTCTAAAACATCAACTAATAAAAAACAGAAGGAGTATTTAATTTGAGGGAAAGATTTTTTGTGTAGTGCATTGGAACGCAATTGGAAAAAAATCAGATTCATATATTATCGACTCTGGTCAAATCTTATATTTTATATAATTGTTTTAAGGTGTTTCTCAACATGCGTTCGATCTCTCTAACCATCATAAAAAAATATTTTATTTAATTTGGTGGTTTTCGATTGGTAACTGCGGTTTTTGTGGTACAAATCAATATGCAGTGTGGTACAAGTGCGGTTTTAATCAAGTGCGGTTTTAGCTAAAAAGCAGGAAAAAATTATATGTAATTGGTGAAAATATAAGCAGTACGGTTTTGTTAGAAGTAATATTATAATACTTAATAAAATTATAATTATTATGATTATCATTTTTATTTTGTTTACTATTCAAATCTTTTATAAATTTAGAATTATTAAAAATATAAATTAATTGATACAAATATATATTTAAAAATTTAGTTTGTATAATTATTATATTTGATAGAAATAGGTGAAACTCAACTCTATTTTTTATTGATAATAGACTAAATTTTAAAAAAGTTGTGATATTAAATAAAAATGTTATAACATATTGTAAAACTATATTTTAATATTATGTAGAAAAGTTTGATATTAATTAGATAAAAAGTACAGATTTTCTTGAAATCCGCTACATATAAGAAGCTTTGTAATATAAAAAGCGTTTTTAACTGTATGTTTAGTGAAAAAAAAAGATTGTGTTTTTTGTATAATTTTTACAAAAAAAAAACAATCAATGCATGTTGTTGCGTGATTGGTAACTTCTAATGGATAAGCATGCCACCTAGTCAAAACCGGCCCGCACATCCTTTAACAATCAATGCCAAAGTGTGTCTGTAGTAACATAATTCCATAAATTTAGCCAAATTCTACAATTCCGCAAATTTAGATGTTATCATCTGCACATAATATAATTCAGCTTAGTCATAATTCCATAATTTTTTATTATTATGTAAAACATTAACTAATATTTAATTAAATATATAATTCGGATGGTGCTTTAGTTTTTGCCTAATAGTTCGTCTTTCTCGTTGGAGCAAGAGGTTCTTGTTAGGCCTTTGGTGGTTCATCCATGTTTTACTAGTCGTAGTTTGACATCTTTTCATTCTGAATTTAAATCTTCTATGGACGATGTCCTCCCTCTCGTCTTTCAGTTTCTCTGAGGTGGCTTTTGCAGTAGACTGCTCTGACGTTCTCAAGATGATGGATGACTCCAGAGGGTATCCTGCGTTTGCTCCGCTGTTAGAAGATTTCAACCACCTTCGAAGCATCTTCCACTTTTTCTCTCTTTCCTTTAATTCATCGTTCGTTGAATCATAAANCTTTTTCTCTCTTTCCTTTAATTCATCGTTCGTTGAATCATAAAGTTGATATTCTGCTCTGTAGTGTTAGAGGGCTTGCCAGAAATCATGCTTTTGTGGATTATGTACCTCGACATTAATTTCGTTGTTTAATTTAATGAGTTAAGTTGGAAAATATGTATATATATAATTTATTAGAAATGACAAACTAAGTAATGTATCCCTAGTTAGATATGGACATTCAGGACTCATATGTATTAAAATTAGACTTTTTAAGTTTTCATGTTTTCTATTTCATTCACTTAACACCTATTTGAAAATATATTCTAGATTGAGCTTGGTTCTTTATAGATCGGGTATGATCTGATTGTGATAGTTAGATCCAAATTTTATGTGAATTATTCAATTTTAATCAGGTTTTAATTTATGTATTTTTCAAAATCAAAACAAATTAAGATGTAGATAAAGATAGTTTAACAAAATTTAAAATTTAAATAAAGATTGAATATTTTGGATTATTGGATATTTTGTTCCAAAATGAATAATAATATAATCAAATCTGTGATTATAATTTTGAATATTTAAATATTAAATTTTGAATAAAAAATTAAATTTCAAGTATATAATTGTATTTCATGTATATTGGATTTTCCATTCTGTTTTCTGTATGACTCAAGTTTATATTTGGATTTTTAGGTATATGAATCTAGATTTCATTTGACTATTTAATCAAATTCTAATTCGATTTGATACATTGTATTTTAGATTAAATTTATTACGGTTTTATACGTTACTTATATAATATATATATATATATATATCAACCAAAATATTTTAGAGGTTTAATTTTGGATGAATTAAGTAACTAGCATGTTTTTGAAAAAAAAATTAAGTAACTAACATATAGTTTTTAAAAATTAGGTAGATAACATGGTCCACATAAAGGTTAATACCAAATTAAACTATATGGACCACTTATCAAGCTTATTCTTTATATATTATTCTAATGTTTTCTTATTTATTATTGTAATACACTTTTAATTAAATATTATAATATAAACTATCAAACATTAGATATTTATCGGAAAAAATAAAAGTTATCGATTAAATAATAACGGTAACTAACTTGGGTCTTAAATTAATAGTTAACAAATAAGTTAACTGATAACTAATAACTAGTAGTTATTGGTTAAATATTTCTACTAGATCATGAAATATTTAAAGGTTAAAAACTATGATATGTATATTACTCTTTGTTGAAGGTTAAAACCAGTTTTCATTATCAATTTAATAATAGTTAAGTGATAAACAATTCTAATATATATATAT
>OVAX01003169.1:0-22031 GCA_900406405.1 Lepidium africanum
ACTCTATAAAAGGACTTATATCATGGCTGAAAAACCGGAAAAACCATGATATATCAAGTATATATAATGATGTCTCATTATTTTTTTCAACGTTTTCGTTGCGTACCAACATCTGTCATTCTAACGGTATGAACCATTTTGTCTTTACACACGTCTGAGTTTGGTTTTGGTCCACTTGTGACGCTTTGATCATCGTTTTAATGGGTCCAACGTTTTTTCCAGGCCAGTGGGTCCACTTTACCAGTTCGACGGTCTGTACACTACATCTAGGAAGTTTTAAGCACTTGTTTACCAACCGTACAAATCACAATACGATGATCTTTCCCGGTGTTTTGTGCTCACTCACATGGTTTTGAAAATCACTTCCCGAAAATTCACTCATCTTTCAACTACTTCAGCTCAAGCACGCTTAAACCTGAAGTTTTCTGTATGCAAATGACTAAAAAGATAAATGTTTTTAATAACATAGATGACCAAATCAATTTTTTTAAACATCTCCGCATATACCACCACATATTATATGTCCTTAAACCGGGGAGTTACATAAATACCCGATTATAAAATTTTCATTAAATTTTAAGTAGCTTAATATTATGATGTGGGGCAAAACAAATGAACAAAAACTGTGCTAAGTGTGTTAGATACTAAGACAATCGTGAATAAGACAATAACCAGATTAAACCAATACAAATCAACAACAGAATTCTTTTTTGTTTTCTCAATCAACAAGAGAATTCTAAAACAGCTTAAATTTTTATATAATAACACAAAAATAAAACTATTTGTCAAAATTCATAAAATATTTATTTTAAGTTATATTTGTTTGCATTTCCTTTTTCGTAAACATGTAATGTTTTTTATTTGGTCCCTCCTCGGGCGAATACCTTATCTTCCTTCGGCAGCCTCTTACTGATAAGTTCATCGAATGTCTTAGTCAGTCTATAAATAAACAAAACAAAACAAAATCATATCATCCACAAAAAGCTAAATGATGAAGGGGAAATTGTATTCTTCCATTTGACTAGTCCTAATTAAAGGTCGACTTCAAAGGTGATTTAATGGCAATCATCGTCAAGAGCTGTTTTGTTTTGTTTTGGTGTATATAAATGGTAGAGACAAAGATAACTTCTGGCTGTTTTCCTTAAGAAAACGAAAACATTCAACTCATGATCACATAACTTCATGAATTATTCGGCCGACTTGAAAATATGTAAGATGTTCTGATGTCCACACGTTTCTTTCAGCTAATTAATATACTAAATTCTTGTAACTTTACGTGTATATATATGTATATAACTAAACTGTTACACCATGTATTATTATTTTTGTTTTTATTTTTTGGTAACTAAAAGGTTTGGACCTTCGGCCCTAATTCTTTTAGGTCTGGAGTTAACCTTTGACTTAATTTTATTTTTGATTCTGGTCACTTTGGAATAAACCTTTTCAATTCCACGTGTGTATAATCGAATGATTTTTTAGATTAAGATGTATATATATATATTATTTAAAAATATAATATAAGTGTTATCATGTATAAACTGGAAGCACAATCACAAACATTCGTAGTCTATATGTACGTATTATTCTCGGTTAAGAGCAACGATGCTTAATTAGAGAGCGTTTGCGGCTACATAGCTATTACGATATGCGACTGCGTTTACCGGGGACAACATTTGGGTAATCCCTTCTGTCTTGAGATGCGGAACCAACATCTTCATTGACAACTAGTTTTCCACACAAAACAAAATTAATGTCAGATTATGATAATAAGCTGTAAAAAACAAATTTAACACGTTTAAGTAAAAAGACAAATTTAGTAAGTAGGTTTCTTAGAGGGATATAATGACTTACTCCAAAAAGTTTGAGGCTTTGCCACATGCGAATTGGCGAAGGAATGGGAGAGAGAAGTTGGGCAATGGAGAATAGAGTAATAGCAGACAGATGATATATGAGAAAGAGTGGATTAGGGTTCATGCCGCCAAATATAGCCATCATCCCTGATGTCCGAGAGCCTCCACTACAGAGATAATCATAGCAGCCTTGTCGCATTGCTTCTTTTGCTTCGTCATTCGATGCTATCATCACTTGAGAAAATGCATTTCCTAATGTGTTCATTGTTGCTGACATTGGCTTCACCATACAAAAATCATGTATTCTTTTCAGTCTTTTGAAGCTTATAAGAAGATTTCGAATTGTTCATATATTGAATTAGTTTGTGATTTACCTTCCGGATAACATTAAAGGACTTAAGAACTTCTGAGACTTTGTTTGCATCACCGAGGTTGCTTAATGGCTTGAGAAGATTACGTAGAATGAGAATGTCAGATAATAAAACCATCATTCCTGACGCAATTACTGGATGACGCATGTTGAATGCATCTCCCAACACAATCACTCTTTTTTTCTCACTCAAAGTCGCTGACATGCGCTTTGTTGGCATCGCTTTTATTTGTTCTCCTTCTTCGATCCCTTTCAAAAATATTTTCCGAAGTTTTAGTGGTACCTGGAAAATAAGTGTTAGATACATAGACCTTGTTATTTTCGCAGTCGTTGGTTCAAATCATGTGTTTTTGGTTAGTTGCTGGTTCAACGACCACGAAAAGAACATGGCCATATTCTGCTGGGACTTATTATATTGAGTATCTTTTAATTGACTCAAAGAATAATTAATCAGCCAACTGCGTACCTGAGGAGCAATAGTGTTCTTCACGTAGTTAACCATATCACCATTTGAAAGAGAAGGAACATTATCAGGGAAAACCTCAAAAGCACAACGAACGTCAGTGGTACTTATTTGATACACTAAAGTGAAGGAGGGTTTAGACATTATCAAGTTTAAATTTTCCTGTTCTTCAAGCTGACAATTCTTTGAGATGTATCCAACTTGGTACGACAAAACCTCCGCCTATTTCAACACATTGTACATGCATAGAATATGCTCATTAATATATAACCAAACTAACTCAGAGTACGTAGCATCGATGGCTCAGTGCTATGTCACTTACATTATTGTCGTTAAGAGACCGACGAAGGTTTGAGTAGCAACCGTCGCATACGACTGTGAGAGGTGCTAAGGCAGTTGTTTCTTCACCTTTACTGTTTTTGTATGTGACTCCTTTTATCACTCCTTTTTCTTCTATCAACGACTTCACCGTTCCTTCTTCCAATCTCACACTGCCGAATTATGTTTAATGTAATTATTAAAGTTATGATCATGAACAAAACCATTGCTCTCTATTGTCATGTTTAATTACTACTAAATTTCAAAATTCAGATATCTGTTCAACTTTTTTTTTGACAAGACCTAATACATACCCCAAACCTAAATCCTTAATAATATTATGTAAAACAACCCGACCCTATAAACTCTGGAAGAGGGACTTTTTGTATTATTAATTATTTTGTTTATACTAATTAGTGTAAAGATAAGGTATGACGTTGATATATTTTTTTAATCTATTTTTCATTTTATAAAAAATTTCTATAGAAAATAATAGTTGCCAAAAATGTAATGATCTTTTCAACTACTTTCTTGTTGCAAATAATTGATAACGTATAAAAATTCCAAACAAACTCAGTTTGACTTTCAGGTTTTGTATTATAAAAAGGTTTTTTTTTTATATACAAATTTAGCGTTTGACAAAAAAAAATTTATACAAATTTAGTAAGCTTCCATATTATAATCATTCGAAATAGTAAGGTTCCTTTTTAGTCGATATCTGAATCTAAGATATACTATATCAAATCCAAAATTTCCAATTTTAAGCAAATACCTAACTCTGGAATTAGAATGGTTCCGGTTTCCTATATTTCTTATAATATATCCCTTTACACTCTTTTAATTTGGAATCCTTAATATTAAGTTGATAAAAATTGGTGAATTACGTACTTAGGGAGAGAAGAGGCCTTTTGGCGCAGTCGCTGGACAAAACGACCATTATGAAAAGATCGACCATTCGGTTCATTAGGAAAGTTTTTGTTTTCAACCGGAAAAGGTGCGAATGCTTTTTTGCCATCCTTATAAACTGTTAAGCCAGTGACTTTTTGTTCTTCTATTCCCTCCAAACAATCTGTACGAATTATAAATGAGCAAATTTGATCTTTAAATAAATACACAATATATGGCTTTCATAATTTACTCCAAATATGTAAAACATAAATGTAAAATAAAACAGAGACAGACCTTGAAGACCAAGCTTAGCAAGCATGAGTCGTCCTCCTGGCTGCATAAACTCACCCATCATTCTTTGTGGTTCTCTCAAGTCCCTCTCTATCACATGAACTCGACGCCCGTCCTATCATTAAAGCAAAAATATTATCATAAGAAAAATAGTGTAAAATCTTGATGTATAATAATTTAATGCTTAGAGAATGTTTTAGTCAAGTGGTTAAGTTTGTTTTTGCGGTATTTTCAATACAAAAAATTGGAGCTATTGTAACGATTGTATTGTAACTAATAATATTTGTAATAATTTGTGACGTTTTATATACATTTTTGTTACGTTTTAAAAAAAAATCATTGTGACGAAATTGTTACTATATTTTTTCCATCACCAGTGATATTTTTGTTACGAATATACATTTGCAATATTTGTATTGCAACTATGTACCAACCGTCACAAATTTATAAGAATATGTGACGAAATATGCATTATTGTGACGAAATATTATGTCTCAATACAATTTTTTTTTTGTAGTGTTTTTCACCAAATTTCGGTCTCCATCATGTAATTATGCATGATATTATTTAGAATTTAGTTGGATTTGGACTACGAATCAAGTTTTATCGATCTAACTGTTGACAAAAGAAATTAATATGTAGAGGCCAAACTATGACGCCACTTTACATACCTTAGCAAGAGCATATGCGAGAGCCGAGCCGCCGACGCCAGCTCCGACAATGATGACGTCAGGAGCACCGTCTCTTCTCTCCTTCACTGCCACATCTGCAACCTTCGTCATCTGCTTCTTCCTCTTGTTGGTGACGTTGAACACCGTCCATGTCACCACAAAGGTGAGTAGCGTCCATATACAAACGTGCATAAAAGCCATGTTTTATATATTAGTTATCAATGTATGGCTGGAAAACTTTATCAATTAAAAAAAAAAATTGATTCGGGAAATGTTTTGTTTATCTGGTTTTGAGGAATAACTTATATATATAGTGCAAAGAAATGTCAGTTAGGACGCGGCATGACCACATATCAATTTATGATCATTGAAAAAAGGCAATTTATATTGTCCACATATGTCGTTATCATCTCTCCGCTGTACCAAAGTCCACAAAACATATGAGATTTTTATTGAGATACACACTTTATGTTGCCCATCCTCATTAATGATTATGTAACTACATAGAACATGAGAATATAAGGTATATACCAGTACCAGTCAAATTATTGAAATTCTTAGATGATGAAAAACCAGAGGTTGAATAATGTACGTCAGTGTTTTTGATAGATCGAGTAACGTACTAAGCTGGTAATTCTATAAGTCAAAGATTATAAATTTTTAATATTATATTATACGATTACCTCCACCATTTCCGTGGCAGGATTGAGTTTTTTTCTATAAATAAAGAGGTGTATTGAAACCAAAATTTTAATATGATTTTGATTGTTTTCAAATCATATGTTATTAGGCTGATACTGTGTTATCGAACTTGGAATTTTAACGAAATCATATAAAATAATATATAATTTCTTGTTATTTAATCTATAGTTTATCAAAATTATATGAAATTTTTTGCTATTCAAAAGTTAAAAACTTTCTTAACAAAATTTTTTAAAATTGATTCAGAGAGATTTTGAATACTTTAAAACAATAAATCTCAAAAACCCACCCATTTAAGGTGTTATTTCATTAAAAAAAAAAAAAAACCTCCACTTTCATTGTCAATCACATTTTTCATTATCAATCACATGCACTATAAAAACACGAGATTTAGAAGATTCTTCACCTATAATAAAAAAATTAAGAGCCTTTATCAAAAAAAAAAAAAAAAATTAAGAGCCAATAAGCCTCCATTTCATTTATCCATTGTTGGTCTCATATTTAGAGCTCTGTTTCTCACAATAAACGAAGAACAATTCTCTACTTTTTGATAAAATCTCTTTTGCCAGTTTTGGCGTTCCTTATTTGAATAAATAGATAACAGCATACAAAATTCAAGGAAATTTGAAGACTTTAAAAACCAATGTTAGTGCATAGTTTAACAAAGAAGAGGAAATCATAGTTGGCTGATTATAGAGATACGAGCTACAAAGCAACAGGAGATATGAGAACTTGATGTCTCAATTTTTCTAATTTTGCGATTTTTGCGTTTTGTAGTTTTGAATCATATGATATTATGAGATCTTAAGTGCTAGTTTACAGAGATTATCAGCTTACATCGCGTTCGAAATACACTTTCCCATCCGATCACACCATAATGTCTTTGCATCTTTGTTGTTCGAATTTCTACTTTACATAACTAAGACAGAAATATGTATACACAATCTCGACAAATTTATAATAACACAGTTAATGGCCTTATTCTCTGTTGATGATGGTGGTCGTAGTGGGTCGTAGAGGTCGTAGTTGTGATGTCATTTCAAGATATATGAAATCATACACAATCTCACATTACTTTATAATTAATCATACACAATTTTAAAAATCACCATTTGATTGTTTTATTACAAAATAAAAAAATCAATTTAAATCTTTCTAAGTATCCTCAAATGTTACTTACAATTTTCAAAATCTAAATACTATTAAATCTCTAAAAATTCTTCTTTCAATACACCCCCAAAGAATTTGAACAAAATTTTGATTCAAAAAATTAAACAAATTAGAGAATTTGACTAAAAAAAATGACAAACCAATAAGAACAAACGTGTAAGATACTAACAAGTGTGAAAAACTAGTAAATCAAGCAAACAAACTAAATTAATATGTGAGACATACAGTAAAACATATATAAATTAATAATGTTGGATTTTGAAAATTTATTAATTTAAAGATATATTAATTTATTTATAAATTAATAATATTAATATATATAGTATTTTTAATTGTTAAAATTTTTTAAAAGTTAAATTGAGACCATCTTTAGATTAGTTAAAGTTATCCATTTTATAATTTTAATATATAAAGAACAATATATTTGACCATAGATTATCAATACTATATATATAGATACACACTATAATCAAATTTATGATAAATGACATCAACTGTCTTATTTCAATAACCTATAATACTATTATAATAAAAATAATATATATTAAAAATTTGAAAACTTAAATGAATTTTGGTCATTTTTTATTGATATGTTATATTACATCATAATTTGAAATTATAACAAACAACCGTTTTATATAGTTGAGGTTTAGAAAAATTATTTTATTTAAATCACACATTAATATATCAATTTATTTATATATACATGTAAATTTAGATGATTATTAATTTATGATATTATTTGGAATATCTTTTTACATAAAGATTTCAAAATAATTATTATTTTATTAATGTACTAAATTTTAATCAAATTTTACACCGGCCGATTTGGGACCAGAGAATTTTATTAATTTTTAGTAATTATTAATTTATAGAGTAATAATTAATGGAGGTTCTATTTTCATTTAGGACGACTTTAAACTTGTAAAAAAACATTATAAATTACAGTCCCACATTTTGTCCATATTTTAAAATTAGTCTACATTTTTTGCATTCCATTGTTCCATACTAAAACTAACCAAGCCGAAAAGTTCTTCATAAAAAATGAAGGAGTTTGATCAGGTCTACATTATCTTAATGGATTTTGTTTGAACACAGTTTAGCACGAGATCAATATATGTTAAGAAGAAAAAGGGACAAGGGTGGAGATTTTTATATTAGGAGATGATTCTGAGCTACAAGCTAGGCAATAAAAAGAAAATGTGTGTATTTCAGCTGAAGTCGACAACGATTGTTCTAACTGGAGTTAGCACAATAAGTATTTGTTTATCGTGTGTCAAATTCCTCGTTTATTGAATAAGTTTAAAAGATGAGTACAATAGAGATTTATCAAGAGTAATTTTAAGAATCGTCTAACTAGAAGTCCGCTTTGTTCCGCTGTTTCTGCTATGTTCTCTTGTGACGTGGAGGGCTCGGCTCGGTGTTGTGGCGAATTCGATTTGGTGGTCTTCACATCTTTAATTTTATTTGTGGTGGGTCCTTCTTCCTTCTCACGGGTTAAGTGTGGTGTTTTCTTCTTGTGGATTCGGCTCGTTTCTCTCTTTCTCCAGCTCGGTCAATTGTCCATCCGGTTCGGCTTGGAAGTTAGTGGGTTCGGTATTGTTTGCGGGCTTGGAAGATTCTTCTT
This sequence comes from Lepidium africanum, assembly GCA_900406405.1. NCBI lineage: Eukaryota > Viridiplantae > Streptophyta > Magnoliopsida > Brassicales > Brassicaceae > Lepidium > Lepidium africanum. The sequence continues at coordinate 8,351 of OVAX01003169.1, forward strand.
CTTTTACTGGTTCAGCTTGGAAGTTGTTGGATTCGGTATTGTTTGCGGGTTTTGTGGATTCTTCTTTATTTACCGGTTCGGGTCGGAAGTTGGTGCGTTTGGTGTTGTGTGCGGGCTCGTTGGATTCCTCTATTTTTACCAGTTAGGCTCAGAAGGTGGTGGGTTCGGTATTACTTACGGGTTCGGTGGTTTCCTCTTCTTTTTACCGGTTCGGTCGGCACTCTTTACTTTTTGTTACGGGCTCGGCAATCTTTTTATCTTTTTGTTACGGGCTCGGCAAATACAATCTTCGCGTCATTGATCTAGTTTGGTCTTTGTTGTTTCATAGACAAATTTGACTTTATATTCGATTTTGGACTAGCAATTTATCATGAATTTTTGTAGTTAATAGTTTAACTCTTTGGTATATAATTGCGGCTCGTCCAATAATGAACACATTTGAGCATGGTAAAGCAGGTCCGGCTCGGCTTTTATTATCTTGATTTTGTAAACGAATTGTCCTTCGTCTTTGCAGGTTCTTGATTATCCGCTTTTTGACAAATTACATTTCCTCATTATTTGGCAAATCAATCTTGGATTTCTTCGTGACGGATTTACCTTCTCGTGCCTTACTTGAATGTCCAAATCACATGTTGACATCTTTCATCTTGGCGGATTCAGCTTTAACAGGTTAGTTTATGTGTGATTTGGTCTTGCTTCGTCTTTATTACGGGCTCGGCTAATATCTATTACGGGCTAGGTTCGTCCCAATTAACAGGCTTGCTCGCCCCAATTAACGGACTTGGCCCGTCTCGTTTTTATATGATTTCATCTTTTCCTTTGTAGTTTTTGAACTATTTCAAGTTTGGAAAGTTTTGTCTCGTTCCACATTCGCCTTCAGGTTTTGTTGGTCATTTTCATCCCCAATTTCTTTGTGATCGGGTTCGGGATTGGGCATTTGGCCTTGGTTTTCTCTATTCCTGTATGTTGTCTGCAGATGTGAATGTGATCACTGAGTTTTCCACTTCTACGAACACCATGCTTAGAGTTTCGAGGGCAATGCGTCGTCGTCCATGGGAATACCTTTTGGGATATTTATGTTTATATGAGGACAATTTCTTGAAATGCGGTCTTTGGTTTCCTTTGCCGAGTCTTCTTATCGAGTAATGCAGGAGGTGTTGGATTGCTATTTTCCAGCTTACTCCACCTTCTATCCATAATATGGTTTCTTTGCTTGTGATTGGCGCCACTTTAGGTTTTGATGTGGATTGTGATCTTTTTGAAGCTATGACTACGACCATGACGAGTAAAGTTTTTGACGGGACTTTCTTTGCAACTATGCAACCTAATTGTGGTTTTTTAAGTGACAAACCATTTAAAGTGACTGATTGGAAAGACCGTTACTTCTTTGTTGAGATTAATGAAGCTTCAGTTCCTGATGTTAATGCTGATTTTAGAACTTTGTGGTCTCATATCTTGGGTAGTGGTTGGTTTTCTTTTTCCTTTGAAAATTCTGAAGCTCTTTAATGTTGCTCATTTTCATTCTTTTTGCAGTTCGTCATGATCTCTTCCCAATATTATCTCCCAAGAATCTTGCCAACGTACAAGAATTCAAAGAGATTGAATTAGTTTCGTGGACTGAGCTTTTAAGGCAGTGCGGAAAGTGAGACATTCCTCGAATTGTTGCAATTTTAATTCATCAGCTCTTGACCGTCATTTAACTTCTTCCGTGAAACTGTTTCTAAATTTCAGATTTTACAGCTTCTTGTAAGAAGATGGGAGACTCCAAAAATTCTCCGAGCTACATGGCGAGTCTTGAGAAGGATCTTGCTCTTATTCAAAGCAGAGATAAGGGAAAAGCAAAGGCAACTGGCGCTTCTTGAGAAAATTCTCATATTGTTCCGTCTGGAGGCGAAGTTTCGAGGCCTTCTTCTTCTACTCCTTCTTCTTATATTCCGACTTCTATTGATGTAGTTACACCTCTTTCTTCTACTTTGGCCATAACGCCTCAAGAAGTCGGCATTCCAAAACCACCTAAGGTTGTTGCTAAGACTGATTTCCCAACTTCCGTTTTATTTTTGATGTGACTTGCTGTTTGAATTGCTTTTGGTTTTTGAGCAAATTCTATGATTCTTTTGCAGGAAACTGTTCAGCAATCTGTTGAGAAAGGGGGAGCGGAGAAGAGAGGACGAGATAATCCGACTCCAGCCTTGCCAAAGAAACATCGTGCTACCTCCTCTCATGACAATCCAATCCATTTTGACCGTTCGGATAAATCTCCAATCACCCTCTCTACTTCCAAGGATCATGATAATGTTGCCTACTTCAATAGCTGCATTCGTCCTAACAAAGACGTTCTTCCTCATGTGGAAAAGATTTCCGAGAAAAATGCATATAGGTCATATTCTTATCATGCGTTTCAGGTGAGTTAAGCCTCTTTAAAAAATTGCAAAGCTCGGAATTTTCAATTTCTTATCCATCTTGTATCGTATTTTTGCAGGCAACTGGTTATCTTAATGTTTTGGCCGAAGAGTACGAATGACAGTTGGTGGATATAGAGGATCTTAAAGTCCAAAAAGGTGCTGCTTTGCATGCTCGGGATTGGGTTCAAGACGAGTTGGCTTCTTTAAAGATAAAGATGTTGGGGTTGGAGTCTGAGTTCTCTTGCTTTGGAAGCCATGCATTCGCGGGCAAAAAAAGCTGAGAGAGAACTTAATGAGATTAAAGCGTTTGTTAAGTTAGAGAGAGCTCGCGTCTTAAAGAAAAGGAGGAGTGCTGCGGTGATGGCTCAAGCATCCTCTCATCTTGCAAAGTTGAAGTATTTTGACAAGGAGTCTGAAGTTCGGGGTCTACGTGCGAAAATGAACCAAGTCAGGGGAATTGTGGACTTTCTTCCAGTACTCAGGTTCTTCTTTGTTTTGGCTATTATAATTTTTAGTTATAGTTTGCTTTGATTTTCTGATTCTGATTTTTTTGTATTATCACAGGCGATCAAGATCCAAAGTTTTTGAAGCTCTCGAGACACGTATTAAAGATGATTTCAACAAGCTTTCTTCTAAGTATAAGGCTGCAGGCGTTACCGCTCTTGATGATGACGGCTTCTCTTTCCCGTTGGTCACTTCGGGAATTCCCCTTCGGGAACTATCCTCTGATACATCCGCATCTGATCAGCATGGGTCGAACATCGGTATTCTCTCTCTGGAAGAAGCTTCAGCATGGAAGACTGCTCCAAAGCCTTAGTTTTACTCAATTTTTTTTTTACTTCCATTATCCTTTATTGGATGTACTTCTCTCTCGGTTTCAGTCTTTGTTTTACGGATATTTTTGGATGATCATGACTTAATCGAATGTACTTTGGAAATTTACTTTTAATGAATTCAATGGGGTTTGTTCGTGAATTTGGAATGGTTCTCTTTTGAAAGAAATAGAATTGCCTACTCTTTTTCCCTTGTCTTTAGAAATTTAGATTTGCGGAGCATTTAACGTCTGGTTTCAAGACTTCTCTATTTTTTTTTTTGCTTAGATGGACAAACAGATACGGCTTCAGTGGATTTCGTTTTAAGGGGTCTTCCCTTAAAACCAAAATTACCGAGACAGCTTGCAAGCAACAATTGGCAAGATATTTTCCTTAGATGGAAAATCGGAGATGGCCCTAGTAAATTTTGTTATGAGGGGTCTTCCCTTAAAGCAACGCTTGGAAAGATTTTTATTTAGTTGGAGTTTCAGAGATGGTTGCAGCGGATTTCTTTTAAGAATTATATATGTAAATAAGAGATTGTACATATAATTTACATATAAAGCTTCGCGAGATTTTTAAGAAAATCGGAGATGGCCTCAACGGATTTTGTTTTGAGGGGTCTTCCCTTAAAATTTCCGAGACAGCTTGCAAGCAACGCTTGGCAAGGTATTTTCTGTAAATCGGAAATCTGGAGATGGTCTCAGTAGATTTCGTTTTGAGGGGTCTTCCCTTAAAACTAAAATTGCCGAGACGTCTTGCAAAAAATGCTTGGCAAGGTTTTGATTAACTTTAGTGGATGAGAACGCGCTTTTGTGAAAAATAAAATATAACTTTATTGAAGTAGCAACACCTCAAAAGAGGTTGCCTATGCACCCCGCAGGGATCAAGCTAGATCGTACTTCGCATTATTATTTTAATTATTCATTTACAAGCAGAAAATTGATGTCTGTAAGTAGAGTAATAATAGAACCGCTTAAGGTTGATGGAGTTTCATGAATGTGGTATCATCGTGCCTTCCAAGGTCGTCAGCTCGTACACTCCTGGAGTTACGATCTTCGAGATCAAGTATGGTCCTACCCAGTTTGCGCCTAACTTTCCTGCGTTTACTTCAGCCGTATTCTTAAATACCTTCCTCAAAACCAAGTCTCCTTCAACAAAATATCGTCCTTTCACTTTCCAGTTATAATACTTGTCCGCCTTCTATTGGTAATTTTGAAGTTGCATGAGGGCTTGTTCACGGTGCTCTTCAAGATCATCCAAACAATCTTACATCATTTCGTCGTTCAAATCTGGATGTTGTACAAGCATTGTTCGTCTGAGGCATGGGATACTCGCTTTTGCTAGCCCTAATGCTTCTACTCCGTGAGCAAGAGAAAAAGGGGTTTTTCCGGTTGAGCTTCTTGGAGTTGTTCTATGTGACCAAAGTACGCCGTCGAGCTCATCAGCCCATAGTCCCTTCTTTTCTTCTAGTCGTTTCTTTAAGCCGTCAAGTATTCGTTTGTTTGTTGCCTCGGCCTGTCCATTTCTTTGGGGATTCTTGGGAGTTGATTTTTGTAATCAAACATTCCAACGGGTGCAGAATCCTTCAAATCGCGATGATGTGAATTGGGTTCTGTTATCTGTAACTATTTCGTATGGTAGCCATGTCAGCATATTATGTTTTTCCATACGAACTTTTGAACGTCGATATCTTGTATCTTAGAGTATGATTCGACTTCAACCCATTTGGTAAAATAGTCTGTCATAATCAACATAAATCACTTTTGTCGAGATGCTTGAAGTGGTCCGACAATGTCCATCGTCCATCTCATGAAAAAATAAGGGACTGCGCTCGATTTTAAGAATTCCGTCAGCGCATGGATTAAGGGAGCATGACGTTGGTATTTCTCACATTTTGTAGCAAATTTCTCGCAATCTGCTACCATAGTTGGCAAAAAATATTCGAGTCTGCGGATTTTCAAGGTTAAAGCTCGTCCACATGAATGATTCCCTCTAGCTCCTTCATGAACCTCTTGCATTACTCTCTCTGCTTCGTTTCTGTTTAGGCATGTTAACAGTACACCTGTTGTGCTCCTTCGTAAGAGTTTTTTGTCCATCAAAGTGTAGTACGCACTTCTAACTTTTAGTCGCCTGGCCGCCCACCTATCACTCGGTAATTTCCCGCCTGTGATGTAAGCTTTTATTTCTTCCTACCAATTGTTAGCTTGAGCTGGTTATTGTCTCTCCATTTCTTCAATATCAATCACCATACATTGTCCTTCAGGAGTTGTATGCTAGGTGCGTTGATACTTTCTACCAGAATGATCCACCGTTGCGTCAGGTCTGAGGTTGATGCTAACGCGGCCAAGGCATCAGCTGAAGAATTTTAGACTACTTTCAAGTATGCGTCCATACATTCATTTTTGGTGCCGTATTCTCCATTAACTTGGTTGGCGACGATCTTGGAGTCGTAGTATCCTTGGATATGTTGGACTCCTAATGCTCGTGCCAACCGTAACTGGGTGATGACTGCTTCGTATTCTGCTTCGTTATTAGAAGCAGAAAAGGATAAATGGAAACATTGTTCCAAGATCTCGTGACTTGGGGATTCTAGTCGTACACCTATTCCCGATCCGTGTGATATACGATGTTTTTATCGGTTTTTAACCCTTGTTTTCCATGGCTTTATTGAGTTAAAGTGTGTGTTTTAGAGTCTTTTCAGGTCATATGTCACATTTGGAGAAGATGAGCTGTTTTGAGTGAAAACGAGCATATGTAGATGCAAAACCCTGTAGAACATCAGAAGTTTGGCTTCCTTTGAAAGACTTTCCACCGTTGGATCGAGTTGCAATTTGAACACAAGATAGCAACGTGAGTTAGCTTTCATTTGGAGGTGGTTTGAGGGTAATCGGACAAGCAGGTAAGAAGATATAATGATTTTACCAAAGTTATGTCATTCTAGCCGAGAACAGACTTGATCGACCGATCCAGTCCTGGATCGATCGTTCAAGTATCTTGAAAACTAGATCTAGCCACTTTTTATAATAAGCTTTTTATTACTTTTTCATTAGCCACTTTAGTTTTGTTCTTGTAACTTTTGGGGAGAATATCTCATCCTCCACAACACCATTGGAGAAGATTTCTGAACCCTATTTCTATTTAATTCAGTTTATCATTATGTTTATCTCTTCTTCTTCTTTGTTTGTTCTTCCTGCTATGACTGAGTAGTTTCTGATCAGGTTAAGAGATTTCTAGGGATTTAGTGATTCAATGAATTAGGAACAAATAGGGTTAGATCTTGTGTGTTCCCCGTCTATTGCTATGTTTAATGCTTAGGTTAGTCTGACCACATAGTCTATGATCTTAGGTTGTTTAACTCTACAAAAGCTTGTTTGATGCCTGATCTAGCTTAAATGAGCAACTAATCCTTAACCAACAACAATTGATGTTAATGTTAGCTGTGGACCTATTAGACCCAATCGATAATGAATGTTTACATCTCTAGGACCAACGACAGTTAGGAGCACCAGAATGATAAATAGAGTAGTATGCACCATGACAGTGGGTTTGCTAGAATTCTATGTTTAAGTCGAGAATTGGTTTAAAGCATACCCTGAATAGTTTTTTGATTTCGATTCCCTGCTTCCTGATGAATTCCCTGTACATGATGCTTGTTATTTATTAGTTTCATATCTTTATTTGCTTTGTTTGGTTTAGTTCCCACCATTATTTGATTTTTCTTAGCTTAAGTTTTGTCTAAAGATTGATAGTATAACCATTAGTCCTTGTGGATTCGATCCTTAAGTGATACATCGATACGATATGCACGAGAGGTTAAATTGGTATAATTAACCTTGTATTAATTTTGGCGCCATTGCTGGGGGCCATACGCCCGATCGACCACTCCTCAAGTGATCGATCAATCATCAAAGAATAAATTTTAGATGCACAACCAGACGATCAACCATTAAAGGAGCGATCGATCGATCATCGAAAAGAGAGTCACGAGAAGATACTCGTTGATCGATCGATCATCGAGCCAGGTAAGTCTTGTGATTTCAAAAACCGGTTATATTCACTTAAATTGAACCAAGAACCAACTTTTATGTATGGAATTTAACACTTTTTGGATCAAAAGTTGAAAATCATAAGAACACTTTCTTCTTAGGCGATTTTTGGGAGAAAAACTTCAAATTTTCAATCCTTCATATCTCCCCCGTTTCTAATCGGATTTGAGTGATTTTTGAGCATAAGCCATTTGAATTTTCATCCTCTTTCTGATTATCCAACTCTCTTTTTCGATCTACAAAGGTATTTTTCTCTATCACATTATTAATTTTTGGCAAAATTTTGGTAATTCGGGTTTGATGAAATTCGACTTTTTCATGATTGATTATACAAAAAAGTCTTGTGTTTTTCATTCTTATATGATGATTTCGAGTTTCTTTTACCCAGATTTTAGATATATTTTAGTCAATTTTGATGTTTAGGTTGAAGGAGAATTTTACAGAAATTTGGGAATTTAGGATTGGAATTGAGACAATGTTTGATTGATTAATGCATTGCTGGTTGTTTGTATGTGTTGATTATCAAATTTAGCAATTGATTTCACAGTAATCTCATTCCAATTTAAGATTTTTGATTTTCTCATGCCTTTTTGGAGAAACTGAAATCTCTATTTTTCTTTGGTTGTTGTTGTTTTACAGAGAATGCTTCGAGTAGGTGAACGTAAGCCCACAAAAAAGGTCAAAAGATCTTCCAATCTGGAAGGCGGGTAGTATTCAGGTGAAAATTCAGATGTCCAAGCCCTCCCACTGTGGCCCAGAGGGATGGAACGCCTTTTCAGCCTAATAATCCACATATGTGATCATACTTTGCTGAAGACAGATCCTGCTTACAAGAACGGGACAACATGCCTCTATGTCTAACCTTCAGCTCGACCTTACCATGAGGGATCAATCGATCCATCTCTCCGAGTAATTGAGATCGATCGTTCTACCTAGAGATCGATCGATCCAAATGCTCAGGTTCGTTTCACCAAGACGGTGTGAAGTAAGTCTGAGGTAGTACAGTTGTGGTGACTAACACTTTTTGTTTCTTTTGTTTTCTTTTTGAGTCTTTTTGTTATTTCTCTTGAGTTAGTCTTTTGTTTTACCGAGTCAAAATTTTTGTAGGGAACTATGATGTTTTGAGGAATAGCCATTCCTTCAGGTACTTAAGTACCATTGATTCAAGCTTGAAAGAGATCTATGACTATTGGAAAACCTAGAGATTGTGCAACTTCTCAATGTTACCCATATCCTTTTGGGTATTCGAAGAATCTCATGTCGACTTTACCCCTAACCTTACTTAATCTTCTTTTCAAGGGGCTTGGTATACATTGGATCAGGTTCTTTCTTCAGTCTTGAAAGACTTATCTGTGTGAGTATGGTTCCCCTCTCTTAATCATTTCAAGCATTTATGCTTAATCTAAACTAACTATATAACAAAGTTTTGCACTGTGGTAAGCTAAGGGCAAAAGTCCTCCAATGACGCTGCTCATGTTTAAGTAATGTTGGTAGCCTGAGATTAACTTCAATGATGGTACCGATTACTTGAATATTGCTAGCTTACCGAGGGAGACTCCAATGAAGCTACTCTTGCCTACATCCTTTGAGTTACCAAAGAAAGCAGCCGATAGAAAAAATAAAATGATACCCTAGAAAAGTAGGGAAAAATTGGGTGCAAGGTGAATGAAATGAGAGGAAAGGAGCAATAAGGAAGATAGTATTTAGGCTGAGGGAGAATCCATGTGTCCTTTGATCGATATCTCCTCGATGAGACCGCATTTAGATACTTTAAGAGGCCATTATGGTGAATTCGGATTGCTCATTTGGATTGTGGAGTTTGCTTAAGATAGATGTAAAGTCGAAGGGAAGTACAAGGTGGTCTCGATCCTGTCAGGTTTGTTTTCATGTGGCTTACTAATGGGAATGTTTTTGTGGTGTTCTTAGGACATAATGAGTTCCTGCTTTTTCAAACCTCTTTTCAGTCTTTACTTGCTTGAGGACTAGCAAGAAGCTAAGTCTGGGGGAGGGGGAAATGACTTCCCACGTTTTCAAACTTCTTTCTCTTTCTTGGTTCTTCTGTTTGCTTGACGACAAGCAAAATATTAATTCTGGGGGAGTTGATAGACGGTGTTTTTATCAGGTTTTAACCTTGTTTTCCACGATTTTATTGAGTCAAAGTGTGTGTTTTAGAGTCTTTTAGTCTTATTTGAGTGAAAATGAGCATATGGAGATGCAGAATCCTACAAAACGTCATAAGTTCGGCTTCCTTTGAAAAACTTCCCACCCTTGGATCGAGCTGAAATTTCGACACAAGATAGGCACGTGAGTTAGCTTTCATTTGGAGGTGGTTTTAGGGAAATCAGAAAAGCAGTTAAGAAGATATGATGATTTTACCGAAAAAACGTGATCGACCGATCCAATTCACGATCGATCGAATCAATTATCACGTGAGTTAGCTTGCCAGAATGATCGATCCTAAGCATGGGATCGACCTGCAAACCACAAGATCGATCGATCAGACACTGTTTTGCGAGAAAACCCTGAAATTTCCATATTTCGCCCGGTTTAACTTATTTTGTACCAGAACGATTTTGACCAGTTAAAACTAGGTCCAGTCACTTTTTAGAATAAGCTTTTCATTAATTTTTCATTAGCCCCTTTATTTTTGCTCTTGTAACTTTTGGGGAGAATATCTCATCCCCCACAACACCATTGGAGAAGATTTCTGAACCCTATTTCTATTTAATTTAGTTTATCATTATGTTTATCTCTTCTTCTTCTTTGTTTGTTCTTCTTGCTATGTCTGAGTAGTTTCTTATTAGGTTTAGGGATTTCTAAGGATTTAGGGATTCAATGAATTAGGAACAAATAGAGTTAGATCTTGTGTGATATCCATCTATTGTTGTGTTTAATGCTTAGCTTAGCCTGGCCACCTAGTATCTTATCTTAGGTTGTTTAACTCTCCAAAAGCTTGTTAGATGTCTGAACTAGCTTAGATGAGCAAACTAATCCTTAACCAAAGACATTTGATGTTAATGCTAGCTATGGACCTATTAGACCCAATCGATAATGCATGTTTACATCTCTAGGACCAACGACAGTTAGGGGCACCAGAATGATAAACAGAGTAGTAGGCACCTCAATAGTGGGTTTGCAAGAATTCTATGTTTAAGTCGAGAATTGGTTTAAAACATGTCCTGAATAGTTTTCTGATTTCGATTCCATGTACCTGATGCTTGTTATTTATTAGTTTCATATCATTATTTGCTTTATTTTGTTTAGTTCCCACAATTTTTTGATTTGTCTTAGCTTAAGTTTTATCTAAAGATTGATAGTGTAACCATTGGTCCTTGTGGATTCGATCCTTAAGTGCTACATCGATACGATACACACGAAAAGTTAAATTGGTATAATTAACCTTGTATCACCGTGACGCGATGCCGATCCATCAACATGTAATGACCACTTTTCTTCGACAGCAGGTTCCGTCATAATGACTTCTTGTGGAAGTTTGGTCAGGAAATCCGTTAGCACTTGAGATTTTGCGCTTCTTCGTCCTTTATATTCGATGTCATATTCGCTTAGTTCTACTACCCACTTAGTCATTCTTCCTAATTGGCTTTGATTATGGAGAATTGTGCGAAGTGGCTGATTCGGGAGTACATTGATTGAATGGGACTAGAAATACGGTTTGAGTTTCCTTGTAGAAATGATGACTGCCAATGCTAACTTTTCTGCTGCGGAATACCTTGTTTCTGCTCCATCAAACGCTTTACTGACATAGAAAATCAGTCTTTGTTCTCCGCGATCTTCTTTCACTAGTACTCCTCTTACTGCCGAGCTTGAAACCGATATGTAGAGATAAAAAATCTCTCCATCTTTGGGTTTAGCTAAGATCGGTGGTGTTGAGAGATATTCTTTAAGCTGTTTAAACGCTTCTTCACACTTGTCATCCTAGTCAAAATATTCTGTAGAGTAATTGGTAAAACAGAAGGCATTTATCTGTGCACCTCAATATGAAACGATTTAACGTAGCTATCCGACCTGTCAAGCGTTGCACTTATCTTGTGTTTTTTGGTGACGGCAAGTTCATTATAGTTTCAATTTGTTTTGGATTAGCTTCGATTCCTTTCTTGATAACGATGTAGCCTGAGAATTCTCCCAAAGTTACTGCAAATGTGCATTTAGCGGGGTTTCATCTGATACTTATTCAAAATCTCAAAGCATTCCCATAGATGGGTAATGTGGTCACTGCTTTGCATAGATTTGACTAACATATCATCGATGTATACTTCCATAGTGTCACCTAGCAGTGGAGCGAACATCCGATTGACCAATCGTTGATAAGTTGCTCCCGCATTTTTCAATCCGAATGGCATTACCTTATAGCAAAAGTTCTGCGATCTGTTATAAATGCCGTTTTTTTGCTATCTGTCAGATGCATCTTGATTTAATTATATCCCGAAAAAGCGTCCAAAAAGGTGAGCAATTTGTTCCCGGCGGTAGCTTCTACAAGTCGATCGATATGTGGCAGTGGAAAACTATCTTTTGGACATGCTTTGTTTAGATTCGTAAAATATACACATACCCTCCATGACAACAGGGTTAGCAAGCCATTCTGGGTGCTTTACCTCCATTATTGAACCTGCATCGATTAATCGTTATACTTTGTCGTTCACTGCTTTTGCCCTCTCTGGACCGAGTTTTCGCCTTTTTTGCTTTATGGGCTTAGAAGTTGGATTAATGATAACAAGGTTCTTACGTCTAGTTATCAAATCCTTATAGTATATAAGGTTGTCGAACCAAAGCATGATGTTATCACTATGGGTAAGGATGACTATCTAGTTTAAGCAAAATCAGGGAAAAACATTGGATGTAACTGATTCTGTCACAATCAACTTAGAAAGCAAAACTAAACATATAGAGAAAACATGCATAAAACTTACTAAGTAAAATCAAACTGAGTAGAAACACATGAAACTTGAAAATAGAGACTAAGTAAAATACAGAAACAGGGTGAGCAAACAGAAGAAATAGATGGCGAGTTGCAGTAGTTAAATGAAGATGGGCCAGTGAGGAGAGTGAAGTCAATGAACTAAGCAGAAATCTGGGTAGTGATTTTGTCTAACAACCTAAGCAAGCAAGCAGNGCAGTGAATCAGGATACTAAGGTAAACAAGCCACTCTCGTGGTCATGAAATCTCAGCTCAGGCGCAATCCTAACCCAATCTCTTGGTATTACACGCTTGAACTGGCATTAGCAAGCCTATCCTACACGACCAACTGACTCTCTGATCATCCAATCTCTTGGGTCAGAATGAGTCAATCCTAAATTGAACTTAAGCCAAGTATAACATCAAACACCTCTCGGGCAAAGATAGCCTACGAATCAGATTTTGAGTGATCAAGCCAAAATAAGCATGAAGAACATTCAATCTAGCACAGCCTATGACAGTATTCAAACACAAACATCACAAACCCAGAAAACTGCCCAGATCTACTTCATCTCCTCACTAAGCCCTAAGAAATCTACTCACAACTCATAGAATGAAGAACAACAAACCCAGAAAACATGATTAAAGGCATAAAGCAAGAAATGAAAACGAGATCTAACAACCTAAGGTGAGATTCAAGTAGAAACCATGAAAACTTGGTAAGAACATCAAAAACAACAAAGAACAATAAGGAAGAGGTAGAGAGAATTCTGGAATTTACTCCAAGAGGCCAAAACTAGGTTAAAACTTGGATCCCCATTTTCAGCTAAAACAAGGGTATTTATAGGGCTTAAAACACGGAAGCCTTAATTTTAAGTCAACAAAAGTGAAGAGTCGGTCAAATAAAACGAAGTCGGTCTAAGTTGCTTCTGGGTGCATGGCGAGTTGGGGGTCGAGTTCTGGAAAATTCAACTTCAGCAAATGCTCAATTTGGGCTGCACTCATCACACTCTGGCGAGTTGAAATGGCTCAGCTTCAAAAACATGAATTCTGGCTAAGTCTGGAGTGTTGAACTCGCCAGTGTTAGGTGGGAATGGGTGGCGAGTTCAACCATGAAAACTTGAAGATTTGGCTAAGTGCTGAGGCTTGAACTCGCCAGTGTCAGGTGAACATTGGTGGCGAGTCCAGTCAAGAAAATGTGAAAATTGGCTAAGTCCTTAAGCTTGGACTCGCCAATGCATGGCGAGCTGAACCTGAAGAGTTCAGCTAAAAAGTGCATTTTTGGCTAAGTATGGAAACTGAACTCTTCAGTGCTGCCTGACTAAGGNCATTTTTGGCTAAGTATGGAAACTGAACTCTTCAGTGCTGCCTGACTAAGGCTGCGAATTGGAAATCTAGCTCAAGATTTTGGCACTCTGCACTCTGACTAGCTTAAGCTCTTTAGTTTCAGGCCTGACTTGCAGTCTTCAGGCTTGTTTGCTCCAAAATGCTCCGAATTGACCC
>OVAX01003170.1:0-22021 GCA_900406405.1 Lepidium africanum
TAGCGATTAAGGAAAACAGAGCATTCTTTTGAATCTTTTCTTCTCTTTCTATACTTTCACAGTATTGAAGATCACCATCCGAGTCTTTGACGTCCTTGGGTTGCTTTCGCTTTCGCGTGTCCATTCGCAACTGCATCACAATTTACTCCAAAACAAATTTAGAAACGAGCCATACTAACTAGCCTAGCTAGGAGCAAGTCCAACCATCAATGTGAAACAGACGGAGAACACAAGGATCCTGGTGATCGGGACATCATAATGATCGAATTATCAACAAGATTGATAGGAGATAAATGTTTCACCTCCTCGACCAATCTGGCAAACTCAGGATCGGAGCCTAACTATTCTCTATTAATCTCTGGAAGCGCTTCATTCCCAATTTCTTCGTCCACGCTTTCCTCCATATCCCTTCAATTTTGTTTCTTCAAAACCCTAATCTCGTATCGTATGAAAGTTTATAATATATTTTAGCAATAAACGAAATTTAATTTTTTAAATTCTATATACTCATCTTTTTAACATTTGGTTTCGTATTGTAAGACTTTTTTGTCTTTATATGCCTTTTTACATCAGTTTTTTTTTTTTTAATGATATACCTTCAAACTAAAAAAAATATGAACAGTTTGTCTAACTATTTCAGAAAAAAACAATGTAATAAAAAAAAGAAAGATAAAACTTATATTTATAGATATCGTGAGAATTTTACAAAAATTCAAGAGAAAGAGAATAAAAAATATCAGTTTCTTTTTCTTTTTTATTTACAGAAAATTTAGTAAAGTTTCAAAATAGTTATAATTGAAAACATATTCCAAGAAATTAGAATCATATATTAAAAAAATATTACAAGCCATTAATTTATTTTAATATCATCACTTTTTTATACAAATGTAGCCATATTAAATAATTAATTGTAAACACACATATGTAATATTATTCATCTTAAATATACATTTCATACATATTTTCTATTTATAAGTTTTATTAACTCTACAGCTTAGATGATTGCTATCATGATATATGAAATGTTTTACCCTATCTTTCAAACTCATAACAACACTTATATTTATCACATAAATGATTAGCATGATCTTGAAAGAGGACTAAAACATTTCATCAATCAATCATAACATCAATTTTCTTCATTAATTTGTAAAAAGAAAACGTTTTACATTTATAAATGTATCACTTTTTGTTTTTTTCTTGAACAAATTAAATATTATCTCCAAAAGAATTGTGTTGTTATGTTTTAAGATGCCATGAAAAGTCATGACTTGACATCAGAGTTCGATTCCTATCCACCGGATTATGGTAGCTTAAAAAATAAATATTAAAGTTGGGTTTTAGGCTATGGATTAGACTTTGTCGATCTAATGATGGCAAAAAAATCAGTTACTAATCCAGAAATTCACTTTCATAAGCCGAGACAAAAGAAAGCAACTCATTTTCACCAGTTTATTACAACCAATTTTTTTGCTTCCGACGCAGGGAACACTAAGACCCAACATAAATTACATATAAATGTATAATTTAACTTTATTTCGCACTTATTATTTCACTTTATCACGTGCCACGTCACATATGTGCGTGTATGTGTTCAAATAGCTCTTTAGCAGCTAAGGTTAGAACCAGGGTCCACACCAAGCTGCCCACAATAGTCTCTGTAGTACCTAATCCTTGCATTGACCGCACCTGAATTCCCACCGTTACATTCCATTCCATTGATGGCTCTAATTGTGGCTCCAAATCCTTGGTTCAGTACCGGCCTAACGCTGTTCATCCAAAACCACAAACCGGTCCGGAAAGCTACAGTTGGGTTGCTACCAACAAGTTCAGGCTGGGCTAGAAGGTTAAGACCAAGACTCTGACCACAAGCTCCGTAGTTGTAGTTCCATGATAGTTGGATTGGACCACGACCAAAGTAGTGTTTGCCTGGTGCACATGGGTATTGTGTGTTTTTGCTGTCGCAGTAGTTGCGTGTAATTCCGTTTATTTCTTCTATGTAGCAGAAATCTAATATGCATAAAGATGAGCATGAAACAGAAAATTACTTTAGGATAATATCATTTATTGAAATCAACTCAAATTTTTAGTTTGTAATCTATGTAAAACTTCTAAAAATTTTGGATCTATCACGCTGGATATGCAATATTTTGGAGTCGAAGTTCGGTGAGGAACATTGCATAAGTCGATATATAACCACGTAAACCAAAATTTAACCATTTGACAACTAATGATCGATACTTCTCAGTAAAGTTTATAAATCGTATATGTTAAAAAGGAAGAGAAGAAAGGAAGAAAGAAGTCTTACGTCCAGTCTCATGAGTGAAATGAGCAAACATGGCAGCAATTTCACGTCTAGTAACGGAGTTAGCAAAGTTGGGGAAACTATTAGCGGCGTTAACGAAAGAGTTACGTGTATAGAAGTTTTTCCCGGCACAACCACCACCGGCTTGGTTGATGATGTTGTTAAAGAAACCTTGTGTCACAATGCTACCGACCGAACCACCACTCGGGGTTCCTCCGCTTTTACAAGGACCTGACCGGCATCCGGCACCGCAGTATGGATCTGTGGTACCACAGTAACCGTACTGACTGCAGCAGACGTTTGGAGCGCATCCGCAGTTTTGAGACTTAACGGTTTCTGAATACAAACCTAAGAGGCAGATAACAAGAACTAAGGAGATGTTTGTGTAAGCCATTGTTTTGTTTGTTGTTTATGGATGAGATTGAAGGAGTTATGAGGTATTGTATTTATAGGTAGCTGCTGGGTAGTTTGGTCATTGCATTCCGATATACAGATCGAAGTTAATGTTTTGTTTTAATAATACATATATTATCTAGAACCGAGTTTGACTTTTAGTTTTGTTCTTGTCCAAGATGTACATGTTTGACTTGGTCTACGAATTCCATTTTCTTTTTCAAATAAAACAATTATGTACTACTATTGCCTGCCCACTTATGTTTTATGATCTAACAAGTAATATATCATATTGATTTCTCAAATGATTGAATGAACAAAAATATTATTTTAAATGCATTTGGCCAAATTTTTTTTTTTTTATCAACTATTGGATCAAGAACATCAAATCTATAACTAAAACCCCTAAATTTCAAATATAATATGCAAAACTATACAATTCCTTAAAATTGAACGTCATAGGAAAAACTACATATATTTAACCATTTGAGCATAAATATTTTTCTTCTCTTATTTGAAAATTATGAGTTTGATTTCAAAGAAAAACCTCGCTACTTATCTATAAGATTTATAAACGTCTCTTTCAATATAATAACTAAATGTTATTTCTTATTTTTTTCACTCGAAATAAACAATTTATAAATCTTAAATATACAATTATACCACCACGATCAAAAGTTTTAGATTTATATATTCTATGCTATATTTTTTTATCAACTTTATGTAATAAACTTTTCGACTAAATTTACTTTACATTATAATACAATACCGACTTGCTCATCATCATGTTAAGAGCCTAAAGAATAGTCGCAACGACAACGAGTATAGATAAATTAAGTAATCGATATCGTAATCGACCGGTGGCTAGTTCAGCTAGAGTTCCTTAAGGCAGTCCTTAAAAGAGAAGTCGCATCTGTCATTATTAATATTTTGGGACTATATACGAAAGCCTTCGTTGGTTGGGTCCATTACCCGACTACTCAAGTTCAATGAATATAAATCTCAGTTTTACATTGACAAAAAAATTGAAAATAATTTTAGTTTTCATTATCGATTCTTTCAAAACATCTTTTTCATATTATTTGCCCCCGCCTCTTACATGTATTTCACGTTTTTATTTCGATCCTACAAACTAGAAAAATATATAATTAAAACAGAATTTGTATATGTATGATGTGTAAGAATTATTTTGGCGTCACAAATGTATAATTAATATATTAGGGTCATTATTTAAAAGATCTAAAATTATGTGGTGATATTAGTAATTTCTAATTTGATGAAGGGCCGAATTAGAAATTAATTTTATATAATAGAAGGTTTTGGTCCCCACAGCAACCCTAACAAGAAATACAGAAAATGTTCTCTGCATCCCATCACCAGAGACATCAAGCTATTCTAGGTTTGCTGTGGAAGAGCCATTACAAAAATCCAGATTATAAACCATGAATCTCAAAGGTACGCTTCCGCTTGTGTTCTTATTATTCAGAGACTGGTATGTTTGATTGGGAAATCATAAAGTACCGATTTTTCAATTGGTATCATAGCACCATGTTCAGTTTCCGTTTGATAATTTGGATTATTTTTTATAATAAATTTGGATTTATTTATTTGGTAAATTCTAAAGTTTAATCTAGATTAAAGAATTCTGGAATATGTGGTTTCTTTGTTGTTTGTTCTAAATAAAAACATGTTTAGATCTTAGATTTAAGCCTAATGTTTATGAAATTTTTGGATTTAATAATATTGTTCATAAGGTTGTTTCTGAAAAATTTTCAAAAATTTTTAGAGCAATTATTTGGATTAGATTCCGAACTAAGATTCATGCTCAATTGTTTATTCGAAACTCTTGTTATTTTATCAAACTTTTTGAGCAACTTTGGCTCTGTTTTTGGTCTATGACGGCTAAAAAATTAAAACCAGAAATTAGGGTTTCGTTAGGTTGAAGATAAGAACAATTTTGTAATTTGCTTTAAACATGGTTTTAATGAAAATTTAAGCCCATTTTCGTGGGCCCAGGTTCTTTAATAATGAGAAAATTAAGGTTATTAAAATTCAATACCTGGGACTCAAATCTTGGTTGCTCTCAACATTGTAGTGGCTTCAACCATTTCGGCTAGAGTATTATTCTTGCATATGGATCCGCCAGACTTATTAATATATGTCTGCGCATGAATAATTATTAAAGTTTAAAATCAATAATAATTTAGATTGTGCAAGTTTAATATTTGAATTGGATTAATTGATGCATGATGTTGCCAAAGTAACCTCTCTTGTAGATATTTTTTCAAGAATAATATTAAGTGTAATATGTATATATATTTATGTGAATATTAAATCTACCCAGATGTAGGTTTATATTTGACCGAATTATATACATACATATGATAATAAATATGTGACAATTATTTGGAATAACCATGTGAACAATCAATCGATCCAAAGATAGGTTATTGTTTATCATGTATTATTGTCAATGTTTGATTATTACAACAAGAGTACCACTAGCAGTTAATATTACTGTCCAAAGACTTGATGTTAATGTTGCACTTGGTATCTTGAGATGGGTTTGTACAATTGTTCAATTTATTATTGTTTTACTTCGGTTTAGTAGTGAGTTACTAATAAAGATTATTCTCTTTTACTGCAGTATCTACAAACTTAGGTTCAATTCTAACTCTTAACGACTCCAACTATAAGGAATGGAAAAGTAAAGTTAAGATTGTGCTTGGGTGTATGGATCTTGACCTTGCGTTAAGGATGTAATAACCTGCTTCTCCTACAAATAACAACACTGCTGAGTACAAGGCTGTTTATGAGAAGTGGGAGCGTTCTAATAACATTAGTTTAATGATCATTTTGGACACCATTCAAGAAACCTTTAGAGGTGGTGAGGAGATCAAAGATCTCACACAGTTCTTTGCTGAGATGGACTTGCGTTTTGCAAGTAGCGATAAAGCAGAAATAAGTACGATTCTGTATCACTTTAGTACCATGAGGTATCATAGCAAAAGAAACATAAGGGAGTACATTTTGGAAATGTCTAACATTGTTTCAAAGCTTAAGACTCTCAAGATTGAGCTTCAGGTTGAAGTGCTTATATTTTTTGTCTTAAACTCTCTTCCTCCTCAATTCAATCAAGTGAAATCCAGTTACAACACACAGAAGGAGAAATGGTCTCTTAATGAGCTCATTTCGTATTGTATGGATGAGGAAGATAAAATGAAACAAGAAAGGTCTGAAAGTGCTCATATGGTTAACACCTCTAAGGGTCAGGGCAAAAGAAGGAAAATTGAGGTCGTTAAGAATGATGTTGCTAAAGGTCCAACTCAAAAGAATCAAACTAAGGCTGAAGATACCTGTTTCTTTTGTAAGAAAGTTGGACATATGAAGAAGGACTGCCAAAAGTACCACGCATGGAGTGTAAAGAAAGGTAGTTCCTTTGCTATGGTCTGTTCTAAGGTGAACTTAATTGAAGTACCCATAAACACTTGGTGGTTAGATACAGCTGCAACTACTAACATTATTGTTTCACTGCAGGGTTGCCTGAGCTACCGAAAACCAACTGATGCTGAAAGATGCATTCATGTGGCTAATAGATTTACGGTAGATGTGGAGGCAATTGCGCATTTTAGATTATTTTTCCGTACTGGTTGTTATTTGGATTTGAAAGACATTTTTGTTGCATCGTCTTTTAGACATAATTTGGTTTCTGGTCCTTATTTAGACAGATCTGGTTATTCTTGTCTATTTGGGAATGGAAAAACTACTTTGTCTTTAAATTCAGTTATAATTGGAACTGGTACACTCATGGATAATCACAATCTTTATTTGTTTGAAACTGTGGATATTCATAATGAAAACTTAAGTATTGAATCAAGGGGTACCAAATGAAAGTTTGAAGATGCAAATCCAGGAACTTTATGGCACAAACGCTTAAGTCACATTACTAGAAATAGAATTAAGCGACTTGTGTTAGATGGTATATTGAGTTCTATTGACTTTACAAATTGTGATGTCTGTGTGGCATGCATTAAAGGAAAACAGACTAAGCATAAGAAATTAGGTGCATATAGAGCTAAAGAAGTCCTTGAATTGATACATACAGACATTTGTGGACTTTTCCTTACGACATCTTGGAATGGTTAACAATACTTCATATCTTTCATAGACGACTACTCTAGATATGCATACATGTTTCTTATTCATGACAAATCGGAGTCTTTAGATGTGTTCAAGAAGTTTAAGGCTGAAGTTGAGAATCAACTCGACCAAAGGATAAAGTCTGTTAGATCTGACCGTGGTGGAGAATATTACGATCGGTATGACGGTTCAGGTGAACAATGTCCAGGACCACTTGCCAGATACCTAGAGGAGTGTGGAATAGTCCCACAATATACCATGCCTGGGTCTCCCAGCATGAATAGTGTATCAGAAAGATGCAACCGCACTCTTAAGGACATGGTAAGGAGTATGATCAGTCAGTCTTCCTTACCTGAATCACTATGGGGAGAAGCACTAAAGACTGTAGCTTACATTCTTAATCGGGTACCAACTAAGGCAACTGCAAAAACACCTTATGAGCTTTGGACTGGGAGGAAACCTAGTCTGAAGCACTTTCTCATATGGGGATGTCCAGCTAAGGCTAGGCCTTACAAGCCATTTGAGAAAAAGTTGGACTTTAGAACTGTTAGTAGTTACTTTATTGGTTATTCTGAGCGATCTCGGGGGAGGGGGGGTACAAGTTTTATGATCCCACACAAAAGAACATTTTTGAGATGGGAACAACCACGTTCTTTGAGGATAATGAATTTGGGGGGGGGGAATAAATGAAGTTAGAGACATCATCTTTGAGGAAGAATCGGATTCAGGTTCTAGACCGATTCATATAGCTGCTTTTGACAAAGCAATTTGGAACCTCAAGTTGATATTGAAGCTCTACCTCAAAATCATGATGCCACTGAAAGTCAAATTCAAGATCCTCAAGAATAAGTACCGGTGCATCAAGAACAAGTGTCGGTGCATCAAGAACAAGTGCCTTTGCGGCGATCCACTAGAGAAAAGAGAAGTGTTATTCCAGATGATTATATAGTATTTCTTATGGAACAAGAGGAAAATCAAACCCAATTGGAAGATGATCCTACCAACTTCCATGAGGCTATGGGTAGTTCCAATTTAGGTAATGGGATAAAGTTAGTGAAGAAGAGTATCAGTTAATGCTAGACAATTATGTTTTGGACATTGTCCAATTACCAGAAGGTGTAAAACCCATTGGTTGCAAATGGATATTTAAAACCAAAATGGACTCAAGTGGTAATGTGGAAAGGTATAAGCTTCGTCTAGTATCTAAAGGCTATACTCAGAAAGAAGGGATTGACTATAAAGAAACCTTTTCTCCAGTTTCATCAAAGGATTCTTTTAGGACAATCATGGCTCTTGTTGCACATTATGACTTAAAGCTTCATTAGGTGGATGTTAAGACAACATTTCTCAATGAAAACCTTGATGAGACGATCTATATGAGGCAACCAGAAAACTTTGTGATAGGTGATCCAAAGAAGATGGTTTGCAAGTTAAATAAATCCATCTATGGGCTTGAACAAGCTTCTCGTCAATTGTACCACAAGTTTCATGAGGTAATCACCTCTTTTGGTTTTGAGGTGAATTTAGTTGAAGATTGTGTGTATCACAAGTTCAGTGGGAGTAAGTGCATCTTTCTAGTATTGTATATTGATGACATACTACTTGCCACTAATGATATTGGCATGTTGCATGAGACCAAGAAGTTTCTCAAGCAGAAATATTTGTGATGAGAAATCTTGGTGAAGCATCCTTTGTATTAAGGATTCAGATTCATCGAGACCGAAGTCGAGGTGTTCTAGGGTTGTTACAAAGGGCCTATATCGATAGAGTATTAAAGAGATTTGGCATGCAGAATTGCAAACTAGGAGATGCCCCAATCTCTAAGGGAGAAAATTTAGTCTCAAACAGTGCCCTAAAGGAAATCTGGAAATTCAGAAGATGCAGAAGATTCCTTATGCTTCGGCAATTGGAAGTCTAATGTATGCTTAAGTTTGTACGCATCCGGATTTAGCGTACATTGTTGGAGTTTTAGGCAGATACTAAAGTAATCCATGTTTGGAACATTGGAAAACAGCCAAAAGGGTCATGAGGTACCTACAGAGGACAAAGGACTATATGCTCACATATCGAAGATCAGATAATTTAGAGATCATTGGATATTCTGATTCTGATTTTGTTGGAAGTAGAAATTCCACTTCAGACTATGTTTTTCTGTTGGTTGGTGGAGTTATTACTTAGCGTAGTGTGAAACAATCACTCGTAGCTTCCTCCACAATGGCGACAGAATTTGTAGCAATTTTTGAGGCATCCAATCTGGGACTTTTCTCAGAAATTTT
Organism: Lepidium africanum; assembly: GCA_900406405.1. Classification (NCBI taxonomy): domain Eukaryota; kingdom Viridiplantae; phylum Streptophyta; class Magnoliopsida; order Brassicales; family Brassicaceae; genus Lepidium; species Lepidium africanum. Next base: position 9,115 of record OVAX01003170.1, read on the forward strand.
GTCACTAGGCTGTGAATTGTTGAGGGAATTAAAAGACCACTCAAGTTATATTGTGACAATAAATCAGTTTTTTTGTACTCCAACAAAAATAGGAGCGTGACAAAGTCCAAGTTTATCGAGATTAAGTTTCTCGTTGTTCAAGAGAGGGTACAAAGTGGAGAGATTTCCATAGAACACTTAGGGACAAACTCCATGATAGCAAATCCTCTTACGAAAGGTATTCCACCAAAGGTCTTTCATAAGCATATTGCTCGTATGGGTGTTTCAATGTTTGAGGATCATTTGGTTTGATGGGAGTTTTTCATTTGGATTTGGGTTTTATGTTTTAGTTGTGTTTATGCACATTTCATTTTCTGATCAGAAATAAAGTATTCAGTTTTCGTTTTTGAACAATAAAGTTAAAGGATCTTAATAAGGTAGGACCAATTGAAAATTGACATGTACTGATGAATTTTTCATTTGATTTTCATGCCACACTTTTGGTGATTGATCTATGTCATTTGATTGTACTAATTTCAGTGACCATGGAAGGTTTAGTTAATTATATCATAACAAAGAATGCCATGATCCTATGTTGTTATAGTCAATGGACGAGATTGCTTAGACTCAACTATATAATGACAATCTTGAGCTCATAAAGTCTATCACATTTTCAAAATACATATGTGACCCAGTGGGAGATTGTAAGAATTATTTTTGGGTCACAAATGTATAATTAATGTGTTATGGTCATTATTTAAAGGAGTCAAATTATGTGGTGATATTAGTAATTTCTAATTTGATGAAAGGCCGAATTAGAAATTAATTCTATATAAATAGAAGGTTTTGGTCCCCACAGAAAAAGTTCTCTGCATCCCATCACCAGAGACATCAAGCTATTCTGGGTTTGCCGTGGAAAATGTATTACCAAAATCCATATCATAAACCATGGATCCCAGATGTACGCTTCCACTTCTGTTTTTATTATTTAGAGACTAACATGTTTGATTAGAAAATCATAAAGTATAGATTTTACATGATGTATATTCACTAATACTTATTCGTGATTGACTAGCAAATAAAATCAAAATATGTTTCATGTTGATTATTCATATTTAGTATAAGGCTAAAATTTGCCGATAATAGGTAACAAATGCTCAGTCAAATACCATATAAGTTGCATACGTAGAAGGGCAGATAGCAATAATTTTTGACAATTCAAAGCCCTCGGTTTCGATTTTCTAGTGAGCAAGACGACTGTACCGGATGTTGTCGGTTCCGGCTCCGTCGCTATACCGGACTTTCAGGGTTCCTATGATTCAATAACCAACTTTTTTCACCCGGAAAAACCGGACTAAATGATTGACTACAATTCAGGAATTTGTGGAGCGCCACCAAATAAATATATTTGATATCTCAGAAGTTTATATTAATAGTTATTGATAATGTATAGTCTCAGTTAAGGGGTTTATAAAATCTTTATTAATTATTTTTATAAAATCTTATTCACTTTCCTCACTGCCCATTTTTTTTCAATCTATTGGTTAGAAATAGACTTTAAATTATTGATTGGATATTGCTAATTTAATTATTAACAAAAAAAAAAAAATTTGACTATATAATATTGATTCATAGTATAATAATTAAGTGTGGTGAAGTCCACTCGTGTAATTAGTATTTTTTTACCGGAATTTGACTATAGAAATTACGCAATTTTTACATGATATTATTTGAGTTTTAGGAGTTATAAATCAGAATACCAATTACTAACTTTGGTACTGTTGAAATCTTTGACAGTTATACCCTTAATTTTAACCTTTCACTCAAGTCAAATTATGGACATTAATGTTCGGAGAGACGACTACATTACAAGGATCGTTTCTTCCCCAGATACCAGACTCGAATCCTTGGGGAATTCCATTCTCAAATTCACTAAGGGTAATGCTCTCGAATCTGTTGTTGTTGAGTACTTAAAGCTTTACTCAAAACAACTCAATATAACATTTACAATAGGGAAATCCCCGCTTATTTGTCTTAAATCATTAAAGGGGTTTTGGAAAAGTAAGAAAAGTTACTTGTTCATAGTTAAAAATCATTCTGGTTTAGTTTTTCTTTTAATAACACAGGGAGCTTACGTCTGAGACGTTTTATCCAATTCAATTGGTTTCCACTACAATTTTTTAATTATATAGTTTATTCTCAAAAATCAAGATATGCTTACGATTGATTTGGCAATTAATTAAGAAAAATTCTTTTATAAGATATGGTATTTGGGTAATAAGTACCAGAATATTGCTGAAATCATCTACCTATATCATTTTGGGTAATAAGTACCAGAATATTGCTGAAATCATCTACATATTACTGAAATTTTGAATGAGGCCTCTGGCTATTTCTCTAAATTTTTTTCGAGCAACGGTAATACAACCATTACTAGATGAAATAGACTTCAAAATAACAGATGGTGATAATCAATTATTAAAAAAAACTGGCTATGGAAGATAAGGTCAAAACAACCTTTTTTTTAGTGGACCCGGGGAACACCCTAGGCCCACATGGTATGATGGCCATTTTCTTCTAGAAATCATGGGATATCAATAAGAAGGACATAGTCTCTTTAGTTAATGATTTTCTCCATTATGGGTCTTTTGAACATGGTTTAAACAAGACAAATATTTGTCTTATACCAAAAATCTCAAGACCTATAAAAATGACGGAGTTCCGACCTATTAGTCTTTGTAATGTTGGCTACAAAATAATTTTCAAAGTTTTATGCCTAAGACTCAAACAAGTTTTACCAAAATTAACGGCTGAAACCCAGTCGGCCTTTGTAGCTGGACGTCTTATATTGGATAATATTCTGACAGCTCAAGAGATTTTCCATGCTCTTAGAACCAATAAATCCGTGAGAGGCAAGTTCATGGCCATCAAAACAGACATGAGCAAAGTCTATGATAGAGTAGAATGGAATTTTGTTGCTGCATTGATGCGTAAATTAGGCTTCTGTGGTAATTGGATTAAATGCATTATGTATTGTATAACTAGTGTAGAATATTCGGTCCTTATAAATGGAACCCGTGGAGGACGAATTATTCCAAAACGGGGTCTGAGGCAATGGAACCCTCTTTCGCCCTATATTTTTATACTTTGTACGGAGGTCCTCATTTCCAAACTAAAAAGGGCGGAACAGAGGAAACAAATTATGGTAATATCTATCGCTAGAACAAGTCCAACGGTGTCTTACCTACTGTTTGCGGATGATAGTTTATTCTTTTATAAAGCTACGAAAGAAGAAACTACACATATTCTAAGGATACTAAAAGAATACGAGTTGGTCTCTGGGCAACAAATTAATTTTGACAAATTGTCTATACAATTTGGTCATTCGGTGCCAACACATAGTAAAGCAGTACCACATAACATTCTTGGGATCACGAACATAGGAGGTATGGGATCCTACTTTGGTTTCCCTGAAAACATTAGCGGGGCTAAGACAAAAGTATTTGCCTTTGTACGTGAAAGACTACAAGAAAGGATAAATAGTTGGTCTTCGAAATTTGTATCCAAAGCCGGAAAAGAGGTTTTAATTAAATCTGTCCTTACTACTTTACTAACTTATGTGATGTCTTGTTATCGAATCCCCAAGACTACTATACTTAAGCTAAATTCGGCAATTTCAAACTATTGGTGGTCAAATTCAGAAACTTTTCGAGGTATACATTGGAAACAATGGAAATAACTATGTAAACCAAAATCTGAAGGGGGCTTGGGTTTTAGAGCTTTAGAAGATTTTAACTCAGCTCTTCTAGCTAAACAATTGTGGCGTCTACTTGATGCCCCCGATTCACTTTTTTCAAGAGTAATGAAGGGGCATTATTACAAAGACCAATGTCCGTTAAAATCAAAACTACACGCAAACTCGTCTTATGGCTGGCGTAGTATTTCCTCGGCCAGATCCCTAGTTTCAAAGGGTATGATTAGAAGAATCGGGGATGGCAAAACAACCCGCGTCTAGCAGGATCCATGGATTCCAGATTTCAATCCTCGACCTGCCTATTCCATAACTCCAAACTTATTCTCGAATTTGACTGTTGACCAATTTAGTGATCACAGAACGGGATCTTGGAAAGAAATATTAGTTCGTCAATACTTTGACCCTTGAGATGTACAACTGATTTTAGGTATTCCTATACGCAGGAGACAAAGCACTACAAGGAAAATCAGTTTTCTTAGCGGTCAAAAAACGTTATAATAGGATACGATAGCGGTTTAGAAAGTGCTCTGACATCGCCCGTGATAATAGGTTCATCACCTTTCATAGCGGTTTTCGTCATTGCTATTGTAAATTCATTTAACATAGCGGTTTGTTTCATGCAATTAATAATTATACTATAGCGTTTAAATTTTGTTATGTAAACATATTAGATTGCCCATTTTTAGACATTTCATAGCGTTTTTATTTCAGCTATTTGCTATTTGATAGTAATTGCAATAAATGTCATCGTTATATATGTAATGTAATTCAATATTTTATATTTGACATACTAAAAGGATATAACATAATATTTTCATTAAAATTGAAACCAATGTTACAAAATAGGGAAAATACATAAAAATGTATATGTATACAAAACGTTAAACACTACAATTCTACATATTTTGAATAACACTCTTGGACTTTTGATCCCATATCTTTGCAAGTGCCTTCTTACCTCTTGTAAATCAAATCAACAAATTTATTTTGAGAGTGAAGAGAATTGGTGACAAACCTTAGGTTGCAACTCCACATATGGATCTAGACAGTTTACAAATCTTCAAGTTACACGAATTAGGACCTATAAGCCGCTGCCTTCTTTTGACAAATCTTTCCTGAAAAATGTATGACCAGATTACTGGGGTTGACATTTTACTAGAACAGGACGATATTCGGTTAAATCAGGCTATCAAACTGAGGAATCATCATCCTTATTAGAATTCGGACAGTACGGTCCAAATTTTACAGCTCTACAAAATAAAATTGGAAGCTTGACTGCCCAAATAAGATTAAATATTTTTTATATGTCAAGCCCTATCTGGATGTACTGCAGTAAAGCAGAATTTGAATCGAAGAGGAATTAACTGTGATACTCGATGTTCACGCTGTGGTGCTGAGGCGGAGACCATAAATAATGTTATTTTTGAATGCCCACCAACTCTCCAAACTTGGGCTTTATCATGTATTCCTTCTGCTTCAGACATATTTCCAGGAGGCTCTATTTGGTGCAATCTCGGTTACCTATTTTGGAGGATACCAAATCAAACAAAAATGAAAATCTTCCCTTGGATTATATGGAATATATGGAAAGCAAGAAATGCACATTGTTTTTCAAATCCTCAGAATTTAATAATTGAGGCACAAGCAGATTATAAAGAATGGTCTGCGCCTCGGACAGAACACAGGGACTTCGAATCCCCCCTGATAGTTCAGTCTATCGTTAAGAAGTGTTCTCTGGTTTCCCCATTCACATCTAAAGCTTCACAGGCTACAAATGCCGAGCGAACGCTTCCTAAAAGAGCTCGGACCTTAAAACTGGCTTAGGGTGGTTCTGCTTTCCAGATTCAGTGGAAGGAAGCTGCATGGGTGCCTGGTGCGTCAACCGAAGTCTTTCTGCCCTTCACTCAGAGATAGAAGCGGTTCTTTGGGCTTTGGAGTCACTTTTGGCCCTACGGATTATGGAGGTGAAGGTTTCGACAGATTGTGATACGGTTCTAAAAAATTTTAACTGTCCGGAGGAGTGGCCGGCTTTTCTTCCCTATCAAGAGGAGTTCACTCGGTTAAGTTCCTTATTTCTCGATCTCTCTCTCTCTTTTATTTCAAGATCTTTAAATCATAAAGCAGATACTCTTGCTCGTCATATTAGAGAGACTGCATATGATTCATTGATGTAATTGCAACTCTTGAGTTTTGCTTATTAATATAATTTGCCGTTGACAAAAAAAATCAGAACAAAGCTCCGAAGCTTTATATATTTGAAATCAGGATAAAGCTCATAAGCTTCCACTCCAAAGGAAGGCTCTATTGTAAAATTGGTTTGATCTCCTTTCACAAAGATGGCATGATTCAAAGCAAACAAAAGATCAAGTGGATATAGGGACAATGCAACATTTCAGAGTATTAGCAAACACATAATCTTGATTGTTAATGTATTATATAAAAGAGTGTGAAAGAATGTCTCTCACCTGGAATTTTCTTGAGGAGCTCTTCTTCTGGAACGTTAGTCTTCTCCAAGAGTTTTACCAATCTTGCTCTCCCACAATGCAACTATATTATTCTGTGAAACAATGTTCTTTGGAGGATTGATGAAGAAAGTCTTGTTGAGAGTTCTTGGGTCATCAATCACTCTCATGAAGTACAACAATGTCTTCATCTTTGTTTAGAATAGCTGCATTCATTCATTTAACCAAATCAGAACATATCACCTTATTTTTTTATCTTTTAACTAAGATCTTGATTACTTCTTTGCCTCTTTCGTTTACCTTTAGTGTTACCATCGCCATAGATGATGACTTTATCTTTAGGAGGAGAAGTGAGTCTAGTTTCACATTGTGCAAGTGTAGCTAAGAAATAGCCATCAAAGCAATTGTTAATCACATATGTGTAAGGTACACCTTTGATGTGTGTCATTTTTAGCCAAGTTTTCATTGCATTTTATCACCATTTTTAGTCATTTAGTTGCATATCCTTTCATTTTAGGTTCACTTAGGGTCATTTTCATGCATTAGAGTCTTTAGGTTTTGCATTTGCATATTTTCTTGTTTTTTGATCTTTTTAGGTGATTGGAAGCTCAATATGATGGAGATTGGAGCTTAAATGATGGAATTGTACTTATGGAGGTTGGATTGGCACTTATGGAGGAGAAGGTTCGGGTTGGAAGCTTCAAATTAGGCAAAGGCATCGAAGGAAAGAAGAAGCCAGCCACAGCCAGCCACTCAAGACCACAACTCGAGGACGTTTTTCAAGACCGGCCGCGGCCCAAAGGACATGCATAAGTCGGCCGCGACCGGACACGCCCGAGAAGGTCACCCGTGGAAAGCAAGCCTCAACCGCAGGAAGCCAAAGCCTCGACTGCAGGATGCTCACCTCGACCGCGGAAAAAGCTCTCGACTTGTACGCCCCGAAGCCACACCTGACGCTTACCTCACAGATCAAGCAAAAGTGTCAAGACGTAAGAGTCGACCGAAGCCACATGAGAAATCGACTACGAAGCCTGTATTCGACCTGTTGTGTCCTGATGCCTCGAGCGCGGTACATGCTTCCTCACCCAACCTTGAATGCTACACGACCCGCAGACACATAAATTGCTCTTGACCTCGACTAATCTCGCGACCCGCATGATCCAAGACGACATGAACCAATTAGGCATTTTGGCTTGATTTTTGGTTTAAGACCGGTTTGTTCCGGTTTATTTGGTTCAATTTAAGTATTTTTAAAATCATAATCCCAAGGGGTATAAAAATATGGATGGGCCAACAAAAACACATTAAGCTTTTAATTTCCCTAAGTTTTTAGAATCTAAGCATATTTTCTCTAGTTTTTGTTAAGAACTCCTTAAAGGAGATTTGAGAAGAACATTGGGATCCTTTTGGATGATCCATCTTTTTGGGTAATTTCATAATCTAATTAAGAATCTCTTATTTATTTCTCTTGTCTTTTTCATTATGCATTTCTTTTCTTCCTTGTTTATTTTCGATTTCATCATGATTAGTGAGTAGTCTCCTAGAATAATTTAGGTTTTGGCTAGATTTAAGGCTTGGTAATGATTGATTGATGGTTAAGATTGTTATATCCTCCTATTTAGGTAGTCTTAATGCTAGATTCATCTTGATCACTTGAATTTAGATGTTAGGAAAATCATCGTCCAAGAGGTGTTCGATGAAATTCTCGAAAGCCTATTTTAGGGTTCTTTATCCATAGCCTTCGAGAGATGATGTTATTTGATTGAATGGTCTTAGTGTACTTGATTGTAAAGCATTAGGGACTAGAATCTAAAAAATGAGAGTTTAGTTGGGTCATTTCTCTAACATAGTGATTAGTGCCATGAGAGTGGGCTAGTCTTGCTAAGTTGTTGTGTTCCATGCCCTAGGTGGTGTTTAATGGATTCCTTGTTGCATCATGTCACTCATTTGCCTGTCCCTAGATCGATTGTCATTACCTAGATCATTTATTTGCTTTAATTTGGTATTTGCTTTGCTTAATTTCGATTGCATTTGTCTTGTTTGATCTTATTGTATTTTGCTTGTTGCCTTGGTTAATTTTAGATGCATATTCTTGTTGCTTGTTTTATTTTCTTTTAGTTATAGATTTTAGTTGCATAATCATTCACTACTTGATCACTCTAGATTGACATAGGTTCTTACATTCCTATTGTAGTAACCATTACTCCCTGTAGATCGATCCTCAAATGCATATGACTACATAGTATGTTTGTGTGTTTGTTGGATTTCATTTATTGTTTGCACCTCAACTAATTGCACTCATCAATTTGGCGTCATTGTCGGAGAGTTTTAGCGTTTGCCAATAGGATTTAGGTTCTAATCTAGACTAGAGTTTGGTTACTTTTGATAATTTGCGTTTGTCTTTTTGTTTACTCCCTTGTGATCTTTCTTGTAGGTGTATGCAACTTCGAAGCTCCCTTGTGATCTTTCTTGTAGGCGTCATTGCCGGAGAGTTTTAGCGTTTGCCAAAGACTTATTCTTGAGAATCTGGATATACTTACCTTAGAGAGGTCAACTAGAAGGTTAGCCAACGAGAGACGTTTGAAAGAGAGAGAGGATCATCTCCATCGTTGGGAATAGAGAACTTAGGAGTTCCTCTGGTTGAACAAGTACCTCCACATGAGAGTGTGAACGGTATGGGAGTGCAAAATGGGCATCCCGGTTTTAAGATTCCACCGGCCAATGCTAGGTTAATTGGAGCTTTTGATGAGCCGAATCTTCGGGAAGTGCATTATGGAATCCCTACTCCGGTAATAACGGCTAACAACTTTGATCAACATAGGTCAAAACCAACAAGATAATGGGTTGCCACTAGAAGACTCTTTGGATCATTTGGATAAGTTAGAGAGATTGTGTAGAACGGTGAAGATGAATGGAGTTCACGAAGATGCTATCAAGATGATATTATTCACGTTTTCACTTGGTAACAAGGCAGCTCAATGGGAAAAAAGTAATTCTGTCCGAGTTGGTTTCATCGTGAGACATGGTGAAGAAAGAGTTTATCACCAAGTTCTATCTGAAGCAAAAAACGGCCAAACTTAGAAATGATATTTCAAGCTCCAAGCAAAGGAGTAACGAGAACTTGTATGAAGCTTAGGAAAGAATAAAGGAGTACATTAGGTGTTGCCCACATCATGGAGTTCGAAAGGAGAATTTGCTTAGTCGATCAATCGATCCTCAAAGCTGTGAGAAATAAACCTAAGTTTTCCTGTTTTGTACCTGTGAGTTTTAGGACATATAAAACCCCTTTTATTTTATTTGCAACAAATAGATCTAAAGACGGCTGAGATAATTTTTAGTAAGCAAGGAGAAAATTTTCTCCATACTTTTAAGAAGATTTTTGAACCCACTTTTTTATATTAATTGCAATTTCATGTTTTCTTTCATTATGTCTATTATTACTGCTTTGATCATGTCTGAGTAGTTTCATAATCATGTTTAGGGTTTCTAGGGATCTAGGAATCAATAATTGGGGATTAAATAGGATTTGATCATTAGAATTTCCTAATCAATATATATATATGTAATGCTTAGATTAGAATGATCACCTAGTCTATGATTTTAGATTGTTTACTTTCCAAAAGCATGTTAAATATATGAACTAGTGTAGATGGGCAATTAGTCTTAACCAACGACAGTTGATTGTTAAGGGTAGTTGTGGACCAATTGAACCTATTCGATAGTGCATGTTTGCATCATTAGGATTTCTAGGTTGCTAAATAGAGTAATAGGCACCACGACAGTGGGTCTATAAGAATTTTATGTTTAAAGTCGAGAATTGTTCTTAAGTATTCCTTGAATAATTTCCTTGGTTAGATTCTTATTTCCTTATGAATACCGGATTCCTAATGTTTTTATTATTGTTTACAAATCATTGTAATTGTTAGTTTATTCACATTCAATCATAGTTTGGTGTAGTTTGAGTTAGAATTGAGTAGTCAATATTGCAATTCTTGGTCTTTGTGGATTCGATCTCTAAGTATTACTATGTTTGCTTTGCACTTGTAGTAGATTCATAGGGTTAATACATGAGTATATCAGTGCTATGGTTGGTGCAATTGCCAGTGGTCATATAACAGAATACATTGGACGAAAAAGGGTACAATTTGTTTGTTGATTCTTGTTTGTTCTGTTTTCTATGCATTTGATTAAACTCTCCGTTCTTCCTTTTCTTAATGTTTATTGTCTTTTCTTGGCTAGTCTCTGATTATTGCTGCAATCCCCAATATCATAGGATGGCTTTGCATATCATTTGCGAAAGTGAGTATTTTTTGTTCTTTAGTTTTCTATTTGGCTTTCGTATAGAGTAAAGTGAGTATTTTTTGTTCTTGTTTTGTAGGACACTGCTTTTCTTTACATTGGAAGACTCTTAGAAGGCTGTGGCGTTGGGGTCATCTCTTACACTGTAATACTTAACTCAGCTAGTTGTTTGCTTATGCAACAAATGCATTCTAGTATACTTATGCACCTCACTTTATGGTTTTAGGGGCCTGTATATATTGCTGAGATAGCTCCACAGAATATGAGAGGAGGATTGGGTTTAGTTAACCAGGTTTAACATGTTTAGCTGACTAATTCATCTTTTGCATTTTTCGAAACAACTCTGTTATGCTAACAGAAAATCTTGGGTACTATTTTTCTATAGATTTCTGATCGCTCAGGTTTTAACCCTATATTCTACTGCAAGTGCACAGCAAATCCTAGTAGTACTTAGGGGTCGAATTCCACAAGGAACCAATATCACACTTTCGATTCTTCTATTCTTTTTCAAGCTACATCAATTTAAAACAAGGAATTTAAACTAACAACTTAATGAATGAGAAATATAATTAAAAAGCATCATGCATCAGGTATTCATCTAGGAAATAGAATTCTTATCAGGGAAACTATTCAGGGTACTTTTCAGTTCTTATTCTCGACTTGAACATAAATTCTAATAGGCCAACTTTCGTTGCACCTATTACTCTATCGACTAACCTAGAGATCCTAACTATCATTGGTTCCACGTTGCAAATAGGCTTTATTCGATTAGGTTCAATTGTCCACAACTGCTCTTAACAATCAACTGTCATTGGTTAAGAACAATTGCTCATCTAAACTAGGTATGATTCTCAGCAAGCTTTTGGAATGCTAACAACCTAAAATCATAGAATAGTTGATCAGGCTAACCTAAGCATTAAACAAGAATTTAGATGGAGAATTATCTATTTATCAATCCCTATTTGTTCCCTAACAATAGAATTCTAAATCCCTAGAATCCCTAAACCTGACAAGTAGATTACTCAGACATGGAAGAAGAAGAAGAAACATAAATCATATTGAATAGAAATATAAACTAAAATTAAATCAAAGAGGGTTCAGAAATTCTTCTCAATGGTTAAGAAATCTCTTCTCCCTTGCTTACAAAGCTAAAAACGAGTTCTCAGAAGTCTCTAAAGTCTGCTGTGTCTCTAAAACGAAACAATAAAAGGCTATATATGTTCCTAAAAACGCAGGTACAAAACTAGGAAAATTAGGTTTCTTCTCGTGACATCATTGATCGATCGATCAAGGATTTGATCGATCGATCAAGAATTTGATCAATCGATCACTAGTATGTGGTCGATCTCCCAAGTTGCCAAGTCGATCATCAGGTCGAGCGCTTGAATCTTCAGGTGGTTAATCGATCGAGCACTGAGTGTGAGGTCGATCAACGGGTCGAGCGCTTGAATAACTGAGTGTATTGATCGATCGATCAAAGGAGTGATCGATCGATCTCTCTTCTCGCTGAAAACTCCAGAAATTGCTCCAAACCTTTCCAATGCAATCCAATGAGCATGATTCCAATTCTTCATGTTTTTGACCTAAAAAGACTCTAAAATACAGACAAAGACTCTGAAANGCTCTAAAATACAAACAAAGACTCTGAAAATAACTGAATTAACAAGCTCGAAACCGATAAAAGTGAGGTATATCACTTTTCTGTGACAATTGGAATAATGTTGGCGTATTTACTTGGCCTCTTTGTTCCATGGAGAATTCTTGCTATTTTGGGTAAATCTCATTACACAAAGCCACATATCTGGTTCTGATTAATTGATACGCTCTAATCACTTTCGTGGTTCTCTTTGTTATCTTTAGGAATATTGCCGTGCATAGTATTGATACCTGGTTTCTTTTTAATCCCTGAATCCCCTCGCTGGCTGGTACATCTTACAATAGGTTGCTTATTATTCTTGAGTTTAGTCCATTCTTTTGGTCAATCCATTTTTATGGATGATTTATTTCGATAAAATGTAGGCAAAAATGGGTATGACAGATGATTTTGAAACGTCATTGCAAGATGTTTACCAAATTCGTTAGCTTCNTTCTTCGAGGGTTAAAGACTGATATTACTGTTGAGGTTAATGAAATCAAGGTAATATTAGCACTGAAAATATTTCCTTCCACAATGTACATGAAGACTGATTTTCAAAAGCTTAACTTTTCATATTTTCTTCATCTCTTTTAGACTGTTCAGTTCCACCCAAAAAAACTCTGATAACCAGTTTTCATCAGTTGACCCCAGACTTTGTGAAACTGCAGTTTCCAAAAACCATAACATGAGCAGTTGTAAGATATTGAAACTAGCTGTTATACCGATACACTCAAGATTAGTGAGACTCTACATTTACCTTCTGGTGAATTTCTCTTT
>OVAX01003171.1:0-22016 GCA_900406405.1 Lepidium africanum
CGACAAACGTCCGTCACGACTCGAAATATCGAGATTTAGGGTAGGTGTCGATCGACACTCATGATATATCAGTAAGCATCTCAATACTTACCTGACTTGTCGATTTTTACCTTCTTCTTTTGTGATATTCCTACTTTTAACATTGCCTTCAAGAGCATAGCACATTATTTATCCTTTCGCTTATTCACAATCTCCCCACACGCCTAGAAAAAAATTAAAAATTGGTTATGCCAATAGAAAAAGAGCGTTAAAACATGGGAAGCTTAAGAAGTTCCATTTTTGTGCTAATGACCATGATTGATACATTATTGGAAGTTGTAAAGACAGTTGATCCTCTCTACGTTTATGTCAACATAAATTTCGGTAAGCACAACTTTCTCCCATATACATAATTTAAGGGTCATTAGCACAAAATTGCACAAACAATGTAGATCAAGAGCCATAATTGTTGTTGTTTCGTAGCCATGAGGCTCAAATCCATCAGATGCGTGAATTCCAGTAAGTGGACATATAAATCTTCGAGCTACAACCATTGCTCCATATATTTGTAATCATCATAGAGTTTATTTAAAAAATGAGAAATTCAAAATTCTGAAAAAAAGAGAGGAAATTGGGTTTGTAAAACTACCAATCGATTTTGTAAGTAAGTCCATCAATTTTTTCACTGATCGGGAGATCAACGTGGAGATGGATAGCCATTGTCAATTATTATAACCTCCATGACAGGACCGCCGAGTCATTCTACTCTTCCTCCTTTGTCTGTCTTCTTGATCCTTTCACTGCTGCTTTGAATAGAAGCTTTAACAATTCAGATGTGTGTGTTAAAGTGGAAGAAAGATTAAGATTTTGAAAAAGAACTGTTTACTGATTTGGATAATTTACAGAGAAGAAGACTATGTCCTTTTAAAGGGCTTACAAAAGGACCTAGAACAATGTGAAATCACCAATCTACAGCTATAAAGGAAGTCAATCATGATTTATAAGTGGGAGAGGTGCGTAAATGTTTTGCAGAGAGAGAAAGAGCAATCGTCCTATAACGTCTTTTGCAGGTGCATATCACTTTGTCTTCCTTCCTGCTGAGTTGTTAGACTCAACTAGGCCTTTACCTTCTTGATTGGACTGTGATCCATCTTCTGTCTTACGTAAGATCTTCAAACGCCGCTAAAGGTAAACACCAGCAACCCAATAACTCATATGTAGGCTTTTTACATATATATAATTTATTAATGTTTTTGAACATGTGGCTTTAATTTTGATGAGAAGTTTTAATTTTCTAATTCTATTAGTTGATTCAGAAAACTCAAATTGCTGATGTGTCAGCACCAGGAGAGACATCCGCTTATATATATATATATATATATATATATATATCTAATACTACTTTTAAGTAACTAAAAAAAATCAGTATGATATGATGATTTGTCAGATGATGATAAAGAGTTTGATCAAGAAAATATTTGAATTTTCCATCCAAAATTATTGAGAAGATTTTTACCAATATATTCCAATTATATTGTTAGTTCTTTGAATTTATTAATATCCTATACTAATAAATAAATTAGAATAAAAATTTAATAATGTTGTTAATTTTAGTAAGACAGTATTTACAATATTAGTTTTTAAATATATTTGACGTGTAACATGTAAAACCATATTGATATTATTTTTCATCAAACAGAATACATATTTATATAATTTCTAAAAAATAGCATGTTTGTATGGCCTAAATATATTTTTATAAGACCTTAATTACATGGAGAAATACATATTATATGACTTACTATAATTTTACACATTACCATTTAAGATTTTTAATAAAACATTTAAAAATTTGTGGGCTATAATTTTTGAAATATCAACAAATGAAATAAGACTAAATACATCTGAATTTAAAGTAAAGATTTTATGATTCAAATGTAATATTATATAGCTTAAAATTTTAATATTGAGTAGGTTTATTATTAATTAAATTTCAGAAGCATACCTACTAAGAGAGTAGAAAAGTTGAGATTACATAGTTTGAAGTTGAGAAGTATATGAATCACATAGTTTGAAGTTGAGTTTACTTTGTATGATGCCAAACCCACTTATAGAGTAGAGTGCTTATTCTTTCAAAAGATCTTTGAATAGATGTAGGCGGTGAACATGAATAGATCTTGCATGACCATAGACTGCAAGTATTGTAGATTATAATACATGTTGTATTTCAGTAGTTAAAATAACTTTGTTCTTGAAAATGTTTATACATTCTCATCAAGGAACAACATGTCGATCCCCATGACCTCTCCACTTATTTTGACATTACATGCTTCCTAAAAACGCAAAATTCTTGCAATTACATGTTGAGAACTACGACCAAGTTTCAATTCCGAGAAGGAGAGGTGAGAAGCTTCCAACTTGTTTAATTTGTTGGTAATTTGAGAGAGTTATATTGTAATGAGTGACTATGAAAATTTGGAAGTACCAAATGAACTATTTATAAGAGAAGAGTAGTGTGAGGTTACATTTTGTGAGAGTTAAGAAAATGTAGTGGAGATATCAGAAAGATGAATAATGAGAGATAACGAAGAGAAGAGAGGATGTTAATCTGAGATTTTCTTCATCTTTCATTAAAACGTGAAAACAGAATTAGTCTGTTATTGTTACAGAGATGATGATTTATACACACAGAAATAAGTAAACCGGGTCTACAATAAATGAACCAACCGGTTTACAACTAAAGCTAATTGAGCCAAAATCTAATTCAACTAATATCCCCCCTCAAGATGGCAAGAATATTGAAATCAAAGTCATCTTGTTTATGAGTTGTTGAAACTATGCTGGTTAAAGAGCTTTGGTGAAAACATCTGCAATTTGATTTTGTGATCTCACATGTAATGTCTTTATCAAACCACTCTGTATCTTCTCACGAACAATGTGACAATCCAACTCTAAGTGCTTTGTTCTTTCGTGAAAAACTGGATTATTGGCAATATGAATTGCAGAAATCGAATCACAATAGAAAGCAACTGGTTTAGCTTGATCAACCTGCAGTTCCGAGAGTAGATTGACTAGCCATTGTACCTCTTTAACAGCAAAACCCATTGCTCTGTACTCCGATTCAGCAGAGGACAAAGAGACTGTTTGTTGCTTCTTCAATTTCCATGAGATCAAAGCACTTCCCAGAAACATACAAAAAGCTGGATGTCGATCTTCTTGTGTCTGTACATGATGCCCAGTCTGCATCGGTAAAAGCTTTAAGTGTCAAGTCACTTGTCGCTGAATAGAACAGACCCAATCCAATTGTTCCTTTCAAGTGGGGGTGTCAATGCGGGCTTTAAACCCGTAGGTTATGCTTAGACCGCTCCGCTATGGGGCGGGTTAGGGCTATATATTTTATGTCCAAATAAAAAGCGGGCTTTGCGGGTTAGCCCATCATGGACAATGGGTTAATGCGGGTTTGACCATTTGCTCAGCGGGCCGACCCGCGGACATATAAATAATTACAAAAATAATCAAAATTTATAAATAATCAAATTAAATAAAAAAATTATAATAATGAGTAATATATAATGTTAATATAAAACATAATTGTCTCTTAATTTTGTAAATTCAAACCCTATAAAATAAATTAACGAATAATTTTACCCCTTTTGTTTATCAAATTTTTGTTTTATATTATCAAAAATGTTTCGTAACATATAGATTCTGCATCTTATGGTTTTATAATCTTGTTTCTAATATATTTTTATTTAAAATTTATTTTGTATATTAAAATGGAAACACAATTAAGAAAACCGCGGACAGACCGCATAACCCGCGGTCATGAAATCGGGCGGGTTAGGGTTATTATATTTATGACCGCGGGTTATGCGGGTTGGCCCATTTAACCCGCAAATAAAGTTGAACCTGCAGCAGAGCGGGCTAAATGGGCCGGGTTAACCCGCATTGACATCCATACTTTCAAGTATTGTAGAACTTTGTTAGCTGCCTTCAAGGTTGTCCCATAGTGTCTTTAACTTGGTGTAGTATGTTGAAAGTGTAAGAGAACCTTGTTGCAATGACCAGATTTGTTGTGTTATCTGATAGGAACGAGGCAAGCTTGTGACATGAAAACGTGATTCTAAATCCTTCCAAATCTCTGAGGCATCGTTAAACCTGAGAATACTTGCATAAATCTCCTTTGTCACAGAGTTTAAAATCCATGATTTCACCATACTGTTACATCTTGACCAAATCTTGTAATGAGGGTGAGTGTTGAATGGTCTTGGCAAAGTTCCATCGACAAAAGCTATCTTATTCTTAGCATCAAGAGCGATGGTGATTGCAAGAATCCATGTATTGAAATTTTCACCATTCAAAACCTCTGAGATAAGAGAAACACTTGGATTATCTCCACTTGACAGATGATAAGGTGAGTACTGAACTCCATCAAAGTCAAGATCTTCTTTCACGTTGTTCTGAAAAATCGATTTGTGTTTACCAAATAAAGACCTGTCCCGAACCGTTGAATTTTGTACATCTTCAAAAGGAGGAGGACTATTTTCACGTGAATCTGACTTCATTGTTCGTGACCTTCGTGATTTTGCAAAGGAAACTCCATGAGTAGCATTTTTTGGGAATCTTCTAATAAAAACCATGATATAAAACTTCAATCTGGCGGAATAACCAGACAAGATTCAAAGAATCGGCGGATTTACCGATCTGAATACAATGAAATCGGCGGATTAACCGACTGAAAAAAACAGATAATGATTCTTGGTGAAAAATTCAAAGAATCGAAGAAAAGAGGTGAAAAATTGCTCAAATCAGGAAAAGAAAAGAGCTAAACGAAAGCAATTAACGGAAGAAGAGATCGAAAAGGTGAAGTTTTAGCTTCACGAGCTCTGATACCATATCAGAAAGATGAATAATGAGAGATAACGAAGAGAAGAGAAGATGTTAATCTGAGCGTTTCTTCATCTTTCATTAAAACGTGAAAACATAATTAGTCTGTTACTGTTACAGAGATGATGATTTAAATAAGTAAACCGAGTCTACAATAAATGAACCAACCGGTTTACAACTAAAGCTAATTGAGCCAAAATCTAATTCAACTAATAGGAGAGTTGAGGAAATGTAGTGGAGGTGGATAGTTAAGACAATATAATGGAAATTTAAGAGTGGCAATTTATGTGTTTTTTATAGGAGTTAAAACAATATAATGGAGAGTTTAGTGTGGTAATTTATGTGTGTTTTTAGTAGTTATTAATTTATTTTCTTGCATGGGTATATGAGGAGACAAAATTGTTGGAAAATATTATATGTTGAGATAATTATTTGTACGGACGTTTTTTTTTGTTACTACAACATGATTCAGCTTTTGTATTTGTAGTAATCTACTATGTAAACTATGTAAAAAATATCTAATTAGAAATTTAGTATGTACATTTCGCATATATTTTTAGTTTATCTATATTCGAATCAATATATTTTTCATAAATGAGTTTTCTAATTAGATCTTTGATGGTATTAATAATTTGTGTTTTAATTTGTGGTTATTGATTTTTGATGGTATTAATGATTTGTGTGTTTAATGTGTAATATTTATATAGTTTTTATACTTGTGATTTTTAATTTAAAATATGAGTTGATGATGTAGCATCATGAGAAGTAGATTTTCATATTATTATTTTTTTGTGATATTAATTTTAATTTAAATACTAAATTAGCATATGTATGTAATAAATTTATCATTTGCCTTAAATTATGATTTAAAACTTATAATTTGTTTTTAGTTATAGATTTAAAATTAAGTGGATAATTAAAAGTGGTGATGATGTGACATTTTAAGAAAAGAGCACATTCTACTTTATATATATATATATATATATATATTTAAATAGTGTTAAAAATATATTTTCAAACTTTTATTTAATTTTTGTACATATACGAAATTAATTTGATTTTGGTTTACTCTATTCAAGTTTCTGATATTTGGTTCACGAATCAAAATATATACAAACAACAATATTAAATATACAAAAAAAATATTAAATGTCAAATTATACATAATTCAGTTCGAATCATAGAGGAAACATATAAATTCTAAATGAAGAAGTCACTAGGCCGAGTTATTCTCAGTTTAGTAATTAAAATAATTTTTCTAATGTCTCTAGCATTAGGAGTTCGGTCTCTCCCTTCTATAGTTGGTAGATTAAAAATGGAGTTTAAAGAATAGGATTTAGGTTATGGATTGGATTTGTCGATCTAATTATTGACAAAAAAAATTTTTGTTAAATCAGCAAAAATCATAACTTTAAGGCTTAATGAATTAATTTTTCATTAGTAATTTCTTAACATCAAAATCGATAACATAAACCAAAATCATTATTGTTTAAAAACATAGCTGAAGTCATTACACAAATGGAGAAAAAAAACTTTAATTTAGTAAACTTTATTAAATAAGTAAAGAGACAAAACTTAATGCTCATCTCCACTTTTGTAGCTTATAAATAAGTTAAATAATATTTTTACATTTTCAAACTTAAGAAAATATTTGTTATATTAGTATTCGAAATTGCCGAGTTACTCTCAATCTGGTGGTTAGGATGATCCAGCTAATGACTTACCACCAAGGTTCGATTTCTACCCACTGTATTATGGTAGCTTAAAAAAGGAATTATAGGGGTGGGCTTTAAGCAATGGATCGGGCTTTGTCGATCCAATGTTGACAAAAAAAAATATTAGTATTCGAAATCTAAAAAATAAAAATATCTAAACAATAGATCGATTTTCTCCACATAATTGTAGTCATCTTAAGTGATAGAAAACTATATATTCTACTTGATCATCTGTGGAAAATGTTCGAGCTAAATTTAGCACAACTTTGTTTTTTTGTGTAATTCGTATGTTCGTAAGTCAAACTTTATTTAATTGTTCGTATTTTAATATAAGGGCCGAAATTCCCGTTACAAGATCTTGACAACGCTTGTTTTCTTCAATTAAAGCTTCTAGAATTTCTTCCACTCTTCAAAGCTATGTTCTTCACTCCTTCTTCCTTCCTTCTCTTGCTCCCAGCTCTTTCCCTTGCTTCCAGCCCCTTCTCTTGCTTCCTGCTTCGCCTCTTTTTATAGGCAAAGTGTGCTGAGCTTTGAGTCCTTTAGTGGAGTCCAGGTGTTGTGTACACGTGTTGCCTTGCATGCGTCCAGCGAATACCAGGTGTTGTTTCTGAGACCCAACAGGTGTCAGCATCTTATCAAGTTTCTAGAAGCTATGATGGGCATGAAAATTAATTCTGATGGGCTTTAGTCTTTTTAGATTGATGTTTTCTTTCATGGGCTTTTTTAATTGGGCTAGTGATTGGGCTGTGCCCAATCACCCTCCTAGAATTAGTCCTCCCAAGTTCTTCAGAAGAGGAAAACTTTCCAAATTCTGATGAACTGATGCCATGTGGCGTCGCCTTGTTGGCTCGTTGATCTTGGGAAACGAACACTTTCTTCTAGGCTTTTGTGGGAATTCCCTATAAATAGTTAAACCCACCTTATTCTTTATTCATTCTCTTATTGCCTCCTAAGGTATCTTCTTCTCCTCTTTTTCTCTCTCATTTTTTTTGTTCTGATTTTTTTTAAAAAAACTTTTGGGCGTGAGTTCGGCGAAGAGTTGAGGGTTTTTGATCTTCTTGCACGAGTTTTTTGTTGGAGCTTTGAGTTCTTGCCAATGTCTCAAGAGGGGTCTTCATAGGCCGCTTGTTTTCCTGCCGCCGGTTCGTCGAATCCTTTGGTTCGTCATGAGGTTAGTGAATATGGGTCAGGGTTTAACGAACAGGGGAATTTTCCATCTCCGATGGTTGAAGATAAGAATTCTAATTCGGAGGCCGACGAGCACGAGCTTGGTGTTCGCCCTGAGGTTTTGTCTACCCGTGTTGAACTTAACGATCTAGGCGAAGCATTTGATACTCAATTGCGGTGTTGTAATCGTGTTCCTTTTATGGGCGAATGTCAGGTCGAAATAGGAAAGGCTTCAAATCGTCACACCGACGAGCAGGGTTCATTTCCTTTAGCCTATGTGAAGGTTGAGGATATTTTTTTCGAGATGGAAAGCGACACTCTGGGAGGCGAGCGTATGTTGTCGCCTCTTGGCTCGAGTGTGAACCCTTAGTTCCTTGATTCACTTGCTCCTGACCCATCCCCGAACGACAAACGCGCGAGATCTTCTCTCGTGGATGAGCTCAGACATCATGGAATATAGTTCTTGAAGGTGACCAATTGCTTGACGTGGTGCGTAACATCAGAAACTTGACTGCCTTGATTCGTTGAGGGATCTTCCATCCGTTTTTACTGAAGAATATGTTCGTGAGCTATTCGAGCATTGTAACTTAGGCGAAGGAATTGAGTATCTTATCCCAAAGCCTCATGATTGTCCATGGCGTTCTCCCAAAGGATATCTCTGTGTCTATAAAGGGTCTTTTCTGTGTGGACTTCGGTTTCCCATTCCCATATGCTCATCAAATATTGTGACAAACGGAAGCTAGCATTCTTGCAACTTCCTCCAACATCTATGGGAAAACGGCCAATTTCTATCTGAACTTCTCTCATCATGCTGAATTCTATATGAACTTTTAGACCCGGTATTTGTCAAAGTTTAGTGCGAAAAATTCAAATTCTCTACACAAACTTTTTCTTTTGTGCCAAAATACACATTGACCAAACGGGACGTTAGTCAACCGTTAATAATCTGTTTTTATGACACATGTAATCTAATGTGGCATACTCCAGAAGTGAGTTGGCGGAAAAATGGCCAATTTCTCACTCAACTTTTTTAATCGTGCCGATTTCTACACGAACTTTCTCATTTGTGTCAAACAAATGTTGACTAAATGGGCTAAGTGTTAATTATCTGTTTGTATGACACTTATAAAATGATGTGGCATAGATCAAACGTTAGCTTGCACTATTAAAAGACAAAATAAAAATATATTGTTTCATTTTGCTCAGAATGTAAAATCAATGTCGTTTTATTAGATACATAGAATAGAGGTCAATTGTTACATAGAATAGAGGTCAATTGACATTGTTGAAAGATAAGTAAATCAATGTCGTTTCGTTTTGTAAAGTGAGGAAAAAAAAACTTGAGACTTTTGAAAGTTTTGTTAAAATAGTCTTATTTGATCTTCATCTTCTTTTTCTTGGGGTTATGTGTACGCTTGATTACCGTACACAAACTAATTGCAGATTTTTAGAGCGGTAAATTTTTTTTGGATTTAGTTCTAATGTTAGAGATTTAAAGTAATTTAGGGTTTTCTCCTTTCTCAGCAAAATGAAACAACATCGTTTTATTTTTCTTTCAATAGTACCACGTGACGTCTGATCTATGCCACATCACTTTATAAGTGTCATACAAACAGATAACTAACACTTTACTAATAGCCCGTTTAGTCAACATGTGTTTGATACAAATGAGAAAGTTCATGTAGAAATCGGCACGATTAAAAAAGTTGAGTGAGAAATTGACCATTTTTCCGCCAACTCACTTCTGGAGTATGCCACATCATAATACATGTGTCATAAAAACAGATTATTAACGACTGAATAACGTCCCGTTTGGTCAATGTGTATTTTGGCACAAAAGAAAAAGTTTGTGTAGAGAATTTGAATTTTTCGCACTAAACTTTGAAAAATACCAAGTCCAAAAGTTCATATAGAATTTGGCACGACGAAAAAAGTTCAAATAGAAATTGACTGTTTTCCCCAACATCTATTCATAACATTTTGACGCTTTCTTGGATGGCGAACGAGTATGGGCTTGAAGTCGATTGTAGTTATCTTGAAGAAGGGTCGACTATCTCCCACTGTGGTGACTATCCAGGCATTTATTACGTGAGCATGAAGCCCAAATATGAAATCATTTGTGGTTCTCTGAACAAGTTGACCGGTTGGAAATGTCATTTTCTCTACGTCAAAGTTAACGACGCCTCTGTTCTCGATGTGAATCGAGAGTATCGGGAACCCTGGAGTGCTCTTGTTGGTCTGATTTTTTCCCTTTATCTTCACACCTCATGTAATTCTAACCATTTGTAATAACCTTTTTATTATGTAGATCATCATCTTGTTGGTCGTCCGTGGCGCTCGTCATTCCGAACAGAGGTTGACAGGATTCGTGACTTCTCTCACAGCATTTTCCCAGATATTTTGGAGGCTCGAATTCGCAGAAAACAAGCGTGACTTGAAAGAGGTAAACTTAAAAGTTTTTATCTCTTTTTCTTTTTCCTTTTTGTTCTTGTGTTTTTCTTTGATTTATCGATGCCTTTTATTTTTCCAGAGAGTGATTTGATGGATTACGCAGCTCGTTTGGGAGAATTGAGCAAGAAAAGAAAGGCGGAGATAGCTATTCGTAACAGTCCTCCCAAGAAGCCTTTGATTGAAAAGCCGTCTGGGGAGTCTTCGAGGAAGCCCGTTCCCCGAGTTTCTATCAAACTTTCAAGCGGTGGTAAGGCTTCTG
The DNA here is from genome assembly GCA_900406405.1 of Lepidium africanum. Lineage (NCBI taxonomy): Eukaryota > Viridiplantae > Streptophyta > Magnoliopsida > Brassicales > Brassicaceae > Lepidium > Lepidium africanum. The sequence goes on from OVAX01003171.1 coordinate 10,459, forward strand.
ATCGTTCAAAGGTTTCCCAGAAGTCTGTTTCTCGCAAAGCGTCTAGCTCATCTACACCCGAGGATGGGAATCTAATTCGTCAACCTTCTTCTAAGGAATCTTAGAAGGTTGTTCTTTCTCTGCATGCTAGGAAATCCAAAGGTAAAGGAGAAATTCCTTCTATTCGTTCTTCTAGACTTTCAGGAACTGCTACTTCTTCTATCAGGCCAAATCTTGTCGATTTCTATTTTGACGAGCCATCAATATTTGTTGATAACAAGTATGCATGCCTGGCTTTATTCTGTTCGGAACTCTTCCTCCCCTCTTCCACCATTTGACGAACTCGAAGGGAAGGAGCCTTACATGGAGTGTGCTCGTAGTCGAGCCTGGGTATGTTTCATTTTCCTGTTTGTAAGGTGTATTATTGTGACTGTATTTTTTTACTCCCTTGGTTATGACTTGAGATTTTCTTGTAGAGTGATGGAGATCTAAATAGGTTGGTGGTTTTCTATCTTTCTAAGTTGCAATCTACACACGACGCTTCGCACAATGGTGGCGACGTTTCTGACAAACTTAAGGAAGTTATCAAAGAGCTAGAAGATGTTCGCACTGAGAACGAGGCTCTTAAAACCCGCGGTGATGACCTTAGTCAGGAGCTTAAAGATCTCAAGACCAAACATGTGTCCGTTATTGCTGACTTCAAAGATGAAAGTGTTAACAAAGACACTGAAATCGAACGTCTGAAGGAGGAATACCGCAACTTGCAGGCTTCTTTCGAATCTAAAACCAAGCGGCTCAAGGATCTTCACGATTGTGCCAAATCAGAACAGGAGCACCTGCGTTCGTCATTGGCTCCTACCTACGCTCATCTTGTAAGGCTGAGGCGTCGCATCTTGTTCCTTGATGAAGTCAAGGAGCCCTCAACTCTTCTCAGCCAATGCTCTGGGACCATTAATTGTCTGACATTTTTGAAAGAGGATGGTTCTGATATTCCGTAGGACACTATTGACTTCATGAAAAGCGACAAGGAGGGATATGAAGCATGTGTTAAGGCCATCACACCTTTTGAACTTGAGAAAGATGATCTTCTTCCTATTCCCAACTTTTAGGTTGGTAGAACATATGTTTTTTTTTGGGCGTTGCTGTAACCACCCTATGTTGCGGATCTTAATATTACAATTGTTTACTTAACTTGTTTCTCAGGATTCAGTCGTTGTTTCTCGAAGCCATGCTGGTGGAGTTGATGGAGATGAACTCATGGTGTCAGCTCAGCCGAACGTTGTGCTTGGTGATCAGGCTTCGAAAAATAAGGATACGAATGCGGATGATGCTGTGAACCCCGCTCCTTAGCTTTTAACTTTTAGCCTAGTTTCCTTTTGCTTCTTTTCAGTAAGTGTTATCAGTCTTTGAATGAACTGATCTTTATGCTATTTCGGATGTAATGACTTTGATTATCTCTCATTTTTTGGAACCCGTTTGTGGTGATGACTTTGATGGAATTTTATCTTTTGGAACTTGCGTATAGTAATGACTTTGATGGAATTTTATCTTTTGGAACTTGTTTATGGTGATGACTTTGATGACGCCTTACGGTCTGGGGCTTGTTTACCATTAATTTTGTTAGAATAATCGTATCTCTTGATCCACACTTGATATCACAATTATCAATACCTTTAGTCGTTATCTGCTGAATTATATGCGTTGATTAAACTCCATATGTTCGCCAGGACTTGGTTCATGAAGTTTCACTGCTTCGATTGCGAGAGCATGTGCTCGTCACTTGTATTTTGGATGAGGTTGTACTCATCGTTTAAATGGTGAGAGCATGCGCTCGTCACATGCATTTTAGATGAGATTGGACTCATCGTTTTAATGGTGAGAGCATGCGCTCGTCACACATATTTTAGAACAGATTAGACTCATCGTTTTAATGGTGAGAGCATGCGCTCGTCATGCGTATTTTAGATTAGATTGGACTCATCGTTTTAATGGTGAGAGCATGCGCTCGTCACACGTATTTTAGATGAGATTGGACTCATCGTTTAATGGTGACAGCATGCGCTCGTCATGCGTATTTTAGATGAGATTGGACTCATCCTTTTAATGGTGAGAGCATGCGCTCGTCACGCGTATTTTAGATGAGATTGGACTCATCGTTTTAATGGTGAGATCATGCACTCGTCACGCGTATTTTAGATGAGATTGGACTCATTGTTTTAATGGTGAGAACATGCGCTCATCACGCGTATTTTAGATGAGATTGGACTCATCATTTTAATGGTAAGAGCATGTGCTCATCACGCGTATGAGATTGGACTCATCGTTTTAATGGTGAGAGCATGCGCTCGTCACGCGTATGAGATTGGACTCATCGTTTTAATGGTGAGAGCATGCGCTCGTCACACGTATTTTAGATGAGATTGGACTGAGAGGATGCGCTCGTCACGCATATTTTAGATGAGATTGNGAGAGGATGCGCTCGTCACGCATATTTTAGATGAGATTGGACTCATCATTTTAATTGTGAGAGCATGCGCTCGTCATGCATATTTTAGATGAGAGTGGACTCATCATTTTAATAGGGAGAGCATGCGCTTGTCACGCATATTTTAGATGAGATTGGACTCATCGTTTTAATGGTGAGAGCATGCGCTCGTCACACATATTTTAGATGAGATTGGACTCATAGTTTTAATGGTGAGAGCATACACTCGTCATGTGTATTTTAGATGAAATTGGACTCATCGTTTTAATGGTGAGAGCATGCGCTCATCACACGTAGTTTAGATGAGATTGGATTCATCATTTTAATGGTGAGAGCATGCGCTCGTCACGCGTATACATATGTTTATATATATACATTTTTTTATATATATTGGTTGCACCGGGTTTGGTTGCCTACGTACCCTCTAAAATGGGATCAAGCTGTTCGTAGCTCAAAATTTTATTTTTTTTATGTTCCGGATGCACACATTATAAATATGGGTATATAATCCCCCCCTTTTAATAATAGTACCATCACAGATTAATCACATTCCAGTTTCGTGGCACCACCACTCTGTCCATCTTTACGAGTTCGTATACACCTGGTTTGACAACCGTCGACACTATGTAGGGACCTTCCAGGTTTGCCCCTAGCTTGCCAGTGTTAACTTCCATTGTAAACTCATGAATCTTTCGCAAAACAAGATCTCCTTCGACAAAGTGTCGGCCTTTTACCCTTTCATGGTAGTATTTCGCGGCCTGCTGCTGTAGTTTTGTAGTTTTAAAACTGCTTGGTCTCGCAGTTCTTCTATTCCTTCTAATGAATCTTTAGTCATCGCATTCTTTAGTTCTTGATGTTGAGGTTGCTCTATCCTTCTGAGATTTGGGACACTTGCTTCGGCTGGTGCTAGGGCTTCGGTTCCATGTAACAAAGAAAAGGGGGTTTTTCCGGTCGTACTCTGAGGTGTAGTTCTATAAGACCATAATATTATGTCTAACTCATCAGCCTATTTCCCTTTCTTTTTGTCCAGGCGTTTTTTGAGTCAATATTGTTCGACGTTTCGGCTAGCCCATTTCCTCGCGGATTTTGTGGTGTCGCCTTGCTTAAGCGTATTCGCCAACTTGTGCAGAAGTTCTCAAATTTAGCGAAGATGAACTACGATCCGTTGTCAGTTATGATTTCGTATGGTATGCCATGGCCGCATATGATATTTTTCCAGATGATTTTGAATGTCTGAATCTTGTATTCGTACGTATGAATCAGCCTCAACCCATTTAGTGAAGTAGTCGGTTACTACCAACAGGAAGCGTTTCTGTCGGGATGGCAGCAATGGCCCGATGATATCCATAGCCCACCTCATAAAGGGATAAGGTGTGGCGAACGTCATAAGGAATTCAGCTAGTGAGTGAATTACAGGTGTGTGACGTTGGCAAGCCTCGCACTTGGCAGCGAATTTTTCACAATCAGAGTTCATTGTTGGCCAGAAATATCCCAGTTTTCGTACTTTGAGTGCTAATGCTCATCCACCCGAATGATTGCCACCTGCTCCAAGGTGAACTTCCTGCATAACCGGTTTGGTTTCTTCCCTGTATATACATGTCAACAAAATCCTGTCAATGCTTCTTCTTAGCAGGTATCCTTGGTGCAGGGTATAATGTCTGCCGACGTGTTTTCCCCTCGAGAAATCTTGGTTAATCGGAACTCTGCACAGTCTTTAACCAACTCATGTACTGTTATTAGGTAAGCGTCAATTCGTTCGTTTTGGGCGTCTAATTCCCTGTTGAATTGGCTTGTTACTAGTTCCGAGTCACAATAAGCTTCCATTTTTTGAACTCCTATTGATTGGGCCAAGCGTATCCCGGCAATTAGAGCCTCGTACTCTGCTTCGTTGTTTGAAGCGGGGAACATTAATTTGAAAGAATGCTCGAGGATATTGCCTTCAGGTGATATCAGTTGGATCCCTACTCCTGATCCACGGGCAGATGATGATCCATTGGCATATAGCGTCCAATTTTCCCTCGCGTGCTTGCCTTCTTGTAATTCCGGTGCTAGTTCGATCAAGAAGTCGGCCAAAACTTGGGAATTAGAGCTTGTTCTTCCTTTAAACTCGATGTCGTATTCGCTCAACTCTATCGCCCATTTTGTTAATCGACCGGACTGATTTGGACTATGTAGAATCGTCCATAAAGGGTGGTTAGTTAATACCGTAACGACATGTGATTTGAAGTAGGGTCACATCTTCCGTGCGGATGTCACCACCGCTAATGCTAGCTTCTCTGTTGTGGTGTATCTTGTTTCGGCGTCATCCAATGATTTACTTATAGAAAATATTGGTCTTTGTTCACCTCGGTCTTCTCTAACCAACACTCCACTTACTGCTGCGGTGGTTACCAAGATGTAGAGATACAAAGTCTCTCCATCTTCGGGTTTGGCCAATATTGGGGGTGTGTATATGTACTTCCTGAGTTCTTCGAATGCCGATTCGCATTTTTTGTCCCATTCGAACTTTTTGTTGTTGCGCAATTTTTTGTAGAAAGGGAGGTATTTGTCAGTAGATCTTGAAATAAATCTATTTAGTGCCGCAATTCTCCCAGTCAAGCGTTGGATTTTCACGTTTGTTTCTTGGCGAAGGTAGCTCAATGATTGCTTTGATTGGCTTTGGGTTAGCTTCAATACCTCGCTTGGTGATGACATATCGTAGGAATTCACCCGATTTCACAGCGAAGGTGCACTTGGTTGGATTTAGCTTTATCTCGTATTGATTTAAGGTTGTGAAGCACGTCTCTAGATCTTTCAAGTGGTTTTCGGCTTTGGTGGACTTTACCAACATATTGTCGATGTAAACCTCTATAACAGTCGAATCGTGTGCTTTATCTCCACATTCTTCAACTCCATACGTTCTAAGGTTTCTTTGAAAATTAAGTTGACTGAACTCCCAGTGTCCACCAATACTCGCGATACTTCACAATCAGAAATTCTCAACTCGATGCCGAGAGGATCATTATGCGGGGTAACAACTCCTATCATGTCTTCTTGGGTGAAGGAGATGTCTTGGTTGGGAGCCCATCTTGTCTGCTTATTCTCATTGGGCCAGTTTCCATAATTTCGTACTGCTTCTACTTTCCATTCATAGGTTTTTATTGTCTGGACCGAATCATTGCATGAAATGAGCCCACCCATTATCATATTCACACGCTTCCTAGGTGGTAGCAATTTGTCTTTCTCTTCCTTGATACGAGATCGTTTTGTCGGGATCATTTCGTCACTTGCATTCATATTTTTGGTTGCGTCATTTCTTGGGCTGTGTATCTGGCACATTTTATTGATGCTCCAGCGTCGTCATTCCTTTACGGTCGATATCCCTCCTTTGGACGGCTACCTCTCGAGCTTTCCTTTTGATATTTTTCGAAAAGGATTCGCTGCAGGTTTTTACATTGCAATGTTGAGTGACCGGTTCATTTATGGAATTCACAATATGCTTGTTTATCTGGAGCCTCGTGGTGTATGTTCCTTTTCCAACAAGGGTTCGGATAGTCCTGTATAAGGCTGCGAGGGGGAGAATTAACGTAGAGCGTACTAGTCTTCTTCCCTTTTTCTTTTTTGCACGAATGAAGGACCAGAGTTTCGTATCCATCTTCCTCCTTAAGGCGAGGGTTTTTCACCTAGGGTTGTCTTGTGAGTTGAGACTTCCAGTCTTCGACTTCTGCGAATCTCGTAGCACGATGCAACCCATCCTCTAGCGATCATGGTACATTAATATGCAGATCATCCTTCAAATTGGAATCAATGCATAATCCATTTTGAAGAGCAGGAATTGCAACATCGTCCGAGACCGTTACTTGAGATACTACCGCATTGAATCATTCTAAGTATGATCAGAGTGTTTCTTTGGTGCCTTGGAATATTGAGTACAAATCTGCGCTTGTTGTGGCCCTTTGTATATACATCAAATAATGTTTTAGAAAGGCCTTCGACAGCTGCTTATAGCTATCTATGGAGTATGGTTCTAATTTGGCGAACCATATTAGTGCGTCTCCCGTCAGACTTTCTACGAACATCTGACAGTACCCAGCATCGTACCACATGGAAGGGATCATGTTGCAAAATGATATGCGACCGCCATGACTCTCATTAATTGCTAAATTAGTCAAGACACTTATGATGACCAAATGAAAATATAAATATAGCATATTACGCCCGGCCTTATGATTCCAATACAAGAAAACATTAATGGATCTTACTAATGACCAAGTGGGAAGTGGGAGACTATAAGGAATATTATGCATTATTCCTTTTCCACATTATGTGGTCTTTTACTGATCCATTTTCCTTTTTGGTATTATTATTATTTAATGGATTTGGTATTTAATTAAAATGGAAATATGGAGTTTATTCCTAATAAATCTCTACTTTGATGGACGGTTGAGATTGAATGTTTAAGGAAACCGTAATGAGGAACTAGGTCCTCTCTCCGCCTATAAATATATGCCTTTAGCCCATCATAAAGGAATTCTGAAAGAAATCTAAAAGCAACACATAACGTCAGGCAAGGGGAGAGAAACCTAAAAGTCCTAAACCTAAAAGTTTCTAAAATCCCTTCAGACAATGAGTAAAGGTAACCTTTAATCCCTTCTTATGATTCTATTATGTGATTAATTATGTTGTCTAAAGATTTTAGGGTTCATGTAAATTATGCACTTACACAATCACCCTCCTACAGAAAAAATCAAACTAAATTTGAAAGTTAATTTCGTCTCTATAGAACTTATTTACTAAATATTTTTTTTTGTCAACATTGGATCGACAAGACCCAATCCATAGCCTAAAGTTCACCTCTAAAATTCCTTTTTTAAGCTACAATAATACATTAGGTAGAAATAGAACCTTGATGCTAAGTCATTAGCTGGATCATCCTAACCACCAGAGTGAGAGCAACTCGGCAATTTATTATTTACTAAATCTTTTGTTTAGTTTTAATTTCTTTATTAAATAATGGTGTTGAACTTAAATAAATCATTTGTAATTTCAGTTATTGTTTTTAAAGGTTAATGTACATTTGTTTATGGTTACATATACTTTATAGATAAAATTACATTTTAAAAAATTAATATAACAAAAATCTGTCAGTAGATTTTGTCAAATCAGTTAATACAAATATTTATGAAAGGTGAAGTAAGATAGATGCGAGCATCTATGATAATTTTCGATACTTTGTTTTTGTTTATTGGTTTTGTGAGGACATTTGATGTTCTGCTTCTGCTTTTGTTGTTGTTCGCTTATTCTTTTATGTGTTGTGCTTTTAGGGATAATCATTCATGAGACCGATCATTCTAATTACCAATTATTTATGGAATAACTTTCTTTGTTTGATTGTATTTGTTTGAGATGAAGAAGAGTAAATTGTTCGTTTTACATTATCATTGTTCTTTGAAGTGACTTTGAACCTAAGGTACGTACATCGCATTAAATAGCGTTGACTTTTGACCAACACTTGAGAACAGAAAAGTAACGATAATAAGAACAGAACTGTAACTAGAACACAAAAGATTTCTTTGCCAATTAATGATTGTCTAATTTTTTGGGTTCCTTTCCTTAAATAGAAGTACTGAATCAAAGATGGAGTCGAGCTCCTACAAACAAGGAAACAAATCGAGAGTGGAGAACTGGTTCCTCAACATGAGGAAGACCAAATCTCTTCTTATTAACTAAAACAATAAACTGAAACAAATAACAATGTTACTAACCAAAAATTGACTACTGTTGGTATTTCCGATTTGGTACACGATCACGACTTAATTTCCTCCGGTGCGGTAAATCTATGATCGCATCATTACTCCCCTCGTCGAGAAGAACCTTGTCCTCAAGGTTCAGTGTTGGGAAACTCGATTTAAGCTGTGACAAGTCTTCCTAAGTAGCTTCTGTGACAGGTAAATTCTCCCATTGCACTAAGGCTTCATCCACCTGATTCCCAGCTATCGTCACCAGTACGTCGTTGTAAAACACACGCTGGACGGAGACGCAACGTCCCGGAAGAACGCAATGGTGGCAGAGTACCCGCCGTTGGTGTATCAGCTCCGACCCTTTTCCGAAATAGAGAAACATGAAAGACAGTGTACACGAGTACCTTCAGGGAGCTGTAGTCGATAAGCCACTGGACCAATGTTTGCTGTAATTTGAAAGGGACCAAAATACTTTGTTGAGAGTTTCTGAGATGTGCGTCTGAATATTGTGTGTTGCATGTGGTTGTAAGCGTAGAAACACCCAATCTCCCACTTCAAATGTTACATCTCTCCTTTTAGCATCAGCCACCTGCTTTATTTGATTGTTAGCCAAGTTTAAATGTGCCTTCAGATCATTCAAATTCGCATCTCTCTCCAACAACTGTTCATCCAATTCGCGAACTGAGGATGCCCCTATATCATAGCCCACCAACTGTGGTGGTTCTCGTCCACAAATGGCCTTAAACAAAGACATTCTAGTAGATGAATGAAACATGGTGTTGTACTAATACTCAGCCCAGGGTAACAAACAACTCCATTGTGTCGGTCTATCGGCCACAAAACAACGCAAAAACTGTTTTGTAATTCAATTCACCACCTCTGTTAACCGTCAGACTGTAGGTAATAAGCCGATGACATACAGAGTTTTGTACCAGAAACTCTCCATAATTCACGCCAAAACTCACTAACAAAAACAGGATTATTGGAGGCCTCGGCCCACTTGCTGATCCAAAGGGACAGGCCCAAAAATATCTCGGACGTCCCAACTCGTCTAACATTGCTTTGGACCAATCTGGGACTAATGGGCCGTTGCCAAGCCCATAAGCTGAAGAAAGCACCGACCTAAAAAGGGACACGCGTACGGCGCGTGGAAGAAAGTTCTAGTACGACATTCCCCTATAAAAGGGGAGGGGAATCGTTCAGCAATGGGCATAATAGAGGAACGGTACCACCTGGATTATTCTATAACTTAGGAATTGTATCAAGTCTTGAAAAGTATCACTCTCAATTTGTATTTTCTCCTCATTACTTTTTCCAAACTTAGAATTATTCTCCTCGTTACTTTCTTAAGTACAAAAAATAATCTCTCGTTACTTTCTCAAGTATTGAAAATAATGCCTTGTTACTTTCTTAAGCACAGAAAATAACCCCTCATCACTTTTTATACGATCATTTAATTACCAAGTTAGATCTCAACTCTAATCTAAAAGTACCGAGCCGAAGCCGGTACAAACAAGGATTACGATCGCTCATAATGGACCTTGGAATGCCGTGTAGCTTGACTATGTTGTCCACAAACTTGGTTGCGACAGACCGGGCCGTATACGGATGGGACAATGGTACCAAGTGTGTTGCCTTGTACAGGCGATCGACCACAACCATTATCGTTGTATGATTATTCGAAGAGGGTAGACCATCGGCAAAGTCCATTGATAAGCCCTCCCAGATTTTGCCAAGTACATGTAACAATTGTAAAAGATGCTAGTGACATGCTCTCATACTTGGCTCTCTGACACACTGTACACGCTGCTACAAACTCTCGCACAGTCATGTGCATTGATGGCCAATAGAACAACTGAGCCAACCGTTTGAATGTCCGTAAGATCCCTAAGTGCCCACCCATTAGTGTATCATGATGTTCAAGCATCAGAGATGGTATCAAAGATGACCCTGGAGGTATCACCACGTGATTATGATAATAAATCAAACCGTTGTGTTTCGCATATGGTTATCCTGGAGCTGTATCAGCCAACTTGCTCACTCGGATCAGAGCGGCATTAGAAACTGAAATCGAATTTAAACAAGGACTATTACCTCTTCATGATAGCGCATCTGCCGCCACATTAGATGACCCCGACTTATATGTGATTTCATAATCATATCCACTAGTTTCCCCATCCACTGTTGTTGTTATGGTGTGAGGATCCACTGCTTAAGTAGATAGCGTAAGCTCTTTTAGTCGTTTAAGTTGTGAAATGACGATCAAGAAGATAAGGTCTCCACGTACGAATTGCTATCACTATCGCAAGCATCTCTCGAGCATAGGTTGACCTTAGTGATTCCCAACGATCGACTCATTTAGGCTAATGGCCACCCACATTGTGTCAATACTGCCCCAATGCCATCTCCGGATGCATCTTTCTGAATGATAAATGGAGACTCAAAATCAGGCATCGCTAGAGTTGGAGTGGTGGTCATAGCTGTCTTTAGCGCCTCAAAGGCTGACTTTGATTGTGGTGTCCATTCAAATTTCCCTTTTCTGAGAAGATTTGTCAAAAGGTCTAGCGATGAGTCTGTAGTCTTTCACAAACTCCATGTAGTAACCAGTTAATCCAAGGAATCCTCTCAACTCTGTGTCTGTCGCTAGAACTGGCCACTCTACCATAGCTTTCATCTTTTCTTAGTCAACTTTAACACCTTCTCCTGAAATAATATGACCCAGATACTCAAGCTCATATTTCCCAAATTCACACTTTTTCATCTTCACAAATAGCCTATTGTTTGCCAATAGCTCAAACACCTTACGAACATGGTCCAAATGTTCTTCCCATGATCGACTATATATCAAAATGTCGTCAAAAAATACTAGGACCGACTTACGCAGCTGCTCACGGAAAACCGAATTCATAAGGGACTAAAATGTTGAAGGGGCATTACATAACCCGAAAGGCATCACCAAGTACTCATAATGGCCATTGTGTGTCCGAAAAGCCGTCTTATGAACATCGGAAGGATGAGCACAAACATGATGATACCCCACTGTCAAATCGTGTTTGGTGAAGACATTGCACCGTGAAGCTCATCAAGCGTATCTTCAACAGTCGGAATTGGAAATCAATCTTTGACTGTAGCAGCATTCAGGGCACGATAATCCGTACAGAATCTCCAAGATCCGTCTTTCTTCTTCACCAACAACACCAGTGAGGAGAATGGGCTCGACCTCGGCCTAATTAAACCCGATTCCAGCAGGTCACGAACATGTTTCTCAATTCCTTCCTTCTGAAATACGTCGTCATACTCACGAAGAAGATTTTATTGGAAGTTAAACTTGATTTTTTGGATCAAATCCAATACATGATCCAAGTCCAATAACT